>JAJTUV010003543.1:0-127864 GCA_021653895.1 Mastomys natalensis
AAAGTGCGCTTTTTTTAAAATATATTTTTAAAAGATTTCATTTATTTTATGTATGTGATTACCATTGTTATCCTCAGACACATCAGAAGAGGACATCAGATCCCATTACGGATGGTTGTGAACCACCATGTGGTTGCTGGAAATTGAACTCAGGATCTCTGGAAGAGCAATCAGTGCTCTTAACTGCTGAGCCATCTCTCCAGCCCTAGGAGGTGCTCTTAACCACTGAGCCATCTCTCCAGCTACAGTTTTGTTCATTTTTATCGATGCATACTTGTTGTGATTTTAAATAGTGACAGGTACTTATGCAGAACTCTGTCTAGTGTGGAAGGGGACACTAATCACTGTATAGCACAGTGTTATGAAGGTTAGATTGGAAGCATTGTTTATTAGGAAATCATGTAGCAGGGGAAATGGATGGACTTCTAAGACAGAGAGGCATCCTTCCTTTCATGTAAGTGTTTAATTGCAATCTGAGGCATTTGGTAGGAGAGATTCGGAGTTAGGGTAGAGAGTGGCTCACACATCAGAATCCTGGAAGGCTTGCATATGAGTTAACTTTTTTTTTTGCATGACAGATCATCACCAGCTTAGAAGCTGGATACAATGAGCATTTATAGCAACAAACTCTGAGGATTTGGGAGTGTTAAGAGTCCAAGAATATTTTCCTTGGCTAAGTGGTTTTTATACAGAGTCTTTCAGAAATTACAGGGAGGTTTGAATCAAGGCCTCGGGCCAGAGCTATGCTGCCTTCAGTTTATATGGTGGGAGGATCTGCTTCTAAGCTTTGAGGGGGAGGAGAAAAAGGAGTAGAGGGAAGAAGAGAGGGAGGAGTAGAAAAAGGGGTGGAGGAAGAGTGTTGGTACATGTATTACAACTCATTTGGTCCAAAGTCCAGAATACCTTAGTTTTTCAACCTAATATTTCTTTTTCTGCCCCAGAATCCCATCCAGGAGAGTACATTATATTAAGTTATCATTTTCTTTTCAGGTTCCTCTGTGCTGTGCCAGCCACTCTTGTTTTTTCTTCCTTTTAGTGGCCTTAATAGTTTAAAGGGATTCTGCTCAGGTTATTTAGTGAGACACAATAGCTTTCTAAACTAACCTCTGAATGTACTCTCATCACTTGTGACAATAATCTATTTGTTAAAAGTTAATGCTAAAGCTAACCTACATTCAGCAGGAGGGGAATTAAGCTGTAGCTTTTGAAGACAGGAGTATAAAAGAATTTGTGGTCAAGTCCTGGGGCCCTACCTCCCAGTAGTATTGGTTTTAGTAGGACTGTAGTGGAATCCAAGAGTTTGCATTTCTAACAAGCTTCCAGGTACTGCTTCTGTGAATGGGCTAGAGATTTACCTTAGGGTTCTATTGCTGTGAAGAGATACCTTCACCAAGGCAACTCTTATAAAGGAAAACATTTAGTTGGGGCTGTCTTACAGTTTCAGAGGTTTAGTCCATTATCACCATGGTGGGAAGCATGGTGGCATGCAGACAGACATGGTGCTGGAGGAGTTCTACATGCAGATCCACAAGCAGCAGAAAAAGACAGTGAGCCACTGAACCTGGCTTGAGCATCTGAAACCTCAAAGCCTACTCCCAGTAACACATTTCCTCCAACAAGGCCACACTTCCTAATAGTGCCACTCCCCATGAGCCTTAAGGAGGCAATTTTCAGTCAGGCCACAACAAGATTTCAAGTAACACAGAGAGGCCTGTGTCAAACCTTATGTTCATAACAAGCTGGGAAAACTTTGAGAAGATTTAAACTCAAGAGATCTAATAATAACTACTACTGAAATCAACTGGCTTTAATGTTGTGGATAGCCTCAGCCTTGTATTTTGATCCTAGTTCCACCCTCCTGGGAGGGGCTGCAGAGGAGGATTGAATCAATGTTGTGGATAGCTCCAGCCTTGTATTTTGATCCTAGTTTCCAGTGGATAGCCCCAGCCTTGTATTTTGATCCTAGTTCCACCCTTCTGGGAGGGACTGCAGAGGATGATTGAATCTGTACACAGGTGACGTCTTGTAAACCTTCTGTCCAATTAAAACCTGTAAAATAAAGACTAGAGCCAGAGATTGGGCAGTAGAAGGGGAGGCAGAGAAAAGGCTTAGGGGAGGAGAGAGTGAGAGGAATTCGATATAAGAGGCAGTCGACGAAGAAGCAGAAGAAACAGAAGAAGAGAAGAAGTAGGAGCAGGAGGAATCAGGCAGAAGGAAGTGGGAGATAGAAGGAAGTCAAGGACGGTCGGAGGACCAAGACATGGCCTGGATGAACCGCAAGTTATAAGGGATCTCATAGCTGGGGATTAGAGTAGTGTAGTGGTAAATCTGCCCAATCTAGGCATGCTATTTATACCATAATTATTGAGTTGTGTTTTCTTTTACTGGTCTCAATTGGGTAGGAGATCTTATTTGGGGTTTAAATAATTCATTCTACTACACTTTAATGTCTAGATTAACCATTATCATGTACAAAATAGGACCAAATGTGCCTTATATTTATATTAGATATATTTGTTTTATTTAATTGTCACAAATAAAGGGGGAGAAGTCATACATCTCCGCCTGACATTAAAATAACTGAGCCACAGAAAGGCTGGTAGACTAGTCTTAGGTCACACAGCTTGCTAATGATAGGGTCAAATTTAGAGCTGTGTCATTTGAGCCATGAACCAGCACAAGTTTCCATTATACAGGCCTGTTTCACATTTTCTCAACTCTTTGGACTGTGCCATCTTTTAGGGAAGCATAAAATTAGGCATAATCATTCTAAAACATCAGAATAAAAGAATTTAAAGTAGCAGTTTGTGCAGCAGCAAAGGAAATTATGAAAAAGTTGATGGGTGAGTTCAGAAGGTTCAGCAGTGCTGTACCACATAGGTGGAAAAACCTCTCTACTCACCAACACGCAACTTTTCCCTTCTATGAACTTCCCTTCATAGCATCCATAACTGCTACCAGTAAAACTCTACCTATCGGCAGCACCCAAGAAAGTGAGTAGACAACCATAGGCCACTCCTTCTTTTTGTCTGCCCATTCACTCCCAACTACAGTCAGTGAGTGTTGTGCTCTGTTGGTGCCCTTTACAAAGATTGTTGCTAAGTCTGTTTAGGCTTTGCTTTGAGTGGAAAAGGCAAAGTAGTCCAGGTATCATATGTTGTACTTAAAAATCTGGAAATATGGGAAGACCACAGGATGTCTCTGAATGCATGTGATATTTTTCTTTAAATTTAAAGAACAGAAGTGAGCCAGGCAGTGATGGCGCACGCCTTTAACCCCAGCACTTGGGAGGCAGAAGCAGGCAGATTTCTGAGTTCGAGGCCAGCCTGGTCTACAGAGTGAGTTCCAGGACAGCCAGGGCTACACAGAGAAACCTTGTCTCGAAAAACCAAAACCAAACCAAAACAAAAAAACAAAGATCAGAAGTGCAACAATTTTATAAAGCAAAGAAGTGGTACATAGCCAAATGAAGGCATGAAACTTTCCACTAATAATCAGACCAAGAAGCATTTTTTACCTTTATTTCTAGTTGATGTTTACACATTAACAAACATTGAAGTTTCATGGTAATGGTCAAAAGCAAGCAGTAGTTCGTATAGCCACATTAGGAAATACTGATTTCATATACTGAGCCATCAATTTAAGCTCACTGTCATGCAAAGAAAATCTAGCACAATTTAAACATAGATTCCTGCACCAAAGGGGCAGTAGTGGTGAAACTGAGTCAGGGTCCTGTGGTGGTGAGGGGTTGGGAAAGTGACTGGTCAGTGGCTCTGATTTGAGCCTTTCCATTGGATGTGTTTGCTTGGGCAATGAAATAATTGTGATTAAACCTAATAAACTGTTTCGGGGCAAAGGGATCTAGGAAGCATGGAAACCAAGTGTCGTTTGTAATGGATTCTTTCAAAGGTGGTAGTGGTGAGAGAAGCATGAAATAGTGAACTAAAGATGCTGTTATTGGCCCAGTTGGTAACCAGGGCTATAGGACCAGGAACCGCAGTCAGTGACGTTCAATCCTGCTTTGTAACAATCCTGTCCAAAGGTATTCACGAGAGTGAAGGTGGGCAGTCAGTAGGCAGAGCTCCAGTGGCCAGGTTAAATGATACAGTGAATCCTGTCGCGTGCTGGGGACGGGGGTGGGGGGTGTGGTACCAGTAGCTTCCACTTAATTCTGTAATTAATTGTTGGAGGGGATGAAACAAACCATAGTTAAGAAAGAAGCACTGGACCGCAAGGAACAACTTAAAGCTGAGGAGTCAGCAGATCAGAGGAGGGCCTTCCGGAAGAGAGGCCTGGGGTTGGGAAGGTCTAGAGCAGCCCTAAAGATATCTCAGGCATTGGCTCCCAGTGTCCTTCAAGTCTCGGAGCACTTCTCAAGACCTGATCCGGGGGCAGGGCGGGACCGGCAGCCTGATGCAGGCTGAGACCCACGAGCGAGGGCGGGAGGTTTGTGCGTGTTACCGAGGGTTTAAGGAAGCTTTGGCGGCGGCAGCAGCCAATCAGCAGCGCGCGCGTGCAGCCGCGTACCCTTAGCGCCCCTCACATCCCACGCGCGCCGCGTACGTGCGGCGGCAGATCCCGCCTTTTCCAGGCGGGGCTTGAGAACCCGCGGGCAGCCGGCCACGGCCGCCTAACTGCTGCCCGGTGCTTCTGTAGGTGCCGCGGCTGCGACCGGTTGCTGGCGCCAAGGCCGAGCCCCAGGTGGAGGTAAAGCCCCGCCGGCGCCGCCTCCTCCTTGCGGCTCGGCGGCGGCGGCCCCTGCTCTGTCCCGGACGGTTCGGCGGATCTGCCCACTGCACGGGTGAGGATGCGGCTCTTCTACCGGCTGCTCAAGCAGCCGGTCCCCAAGCAGATCGAGCGCTACTCCCGCTTCTCTCCGTCGCCACTCTCTATTAAACAGTTCCTGGACTTCGGTAAGTGTGACTCCTTGGAGCCACCTTCAAGGCCCCGAAGGAGTGAGAGAGCCGCCATCCTAGTCCTGCCTGCAGCTGGGGCTCTTCAGCTTCAGGGCAAAGTCCGTGAGAACCTCCGGGAGGGGTGATGGGATGCGTGCCCGAGGGCCCTCCTGGGGCTTAGGTTTCGGATTTCGGGAGGTGGAGGGCCAGGGCCCCATGCCCAGCTGCATCCAAGGACCCTCATCCAGGTCAGAACTCCCCAGCTATTCAATTATGAGCTTCAAATCTACTTGACTGAAACCGCACTCTCCTTAAAACTTCAGAAAGAGAACTCATAAACGTTTTTATTTTTAGACGTTTTTAATGGTTGTGTAAGACTTGTTTAGAAACACCTTGAGGTTGAGTAAATCACGCAGTGGCGTTTTGTTCCTTTTCTGCTGTAAGGTGTTCAGGTCCTGCATTGAGTGGCAGGACCTGAATGCCCTCATTATGATTATGACTTCAAAGCAGTCATAGTCTTGGGCTGCAAATGCCTTAGATGTTGGGTAAGAGCTGACCTATGGGCTCCTGACTACAAAGCAGGAGTTCTAGGACAACTCCAGCCTAAGTGTGAGCACCTTTCCTTGATGTCCCTTGCACCCTGTTGGTAGCTGGGCTAGTACTTCATTCTACATGGATTAGGGTGGGAAGGGAGAGGACCCCAATAAAGCCTGAGGCCTACTTAGATGGGAATAGATTCTGTCACCTTCCATTAACTGATCAATCATGTTTCTCCAGAGGATGTCATGCCAACTCCAGCAGGCTGAATGCGGTTGTGAAACACCTGCAATAAAACAAAAATGGAACTCAGCATCCCCAAAAGGAAACTCAAGATGACTTAAGCTCCCAAAGCCTAGATCTGTTGAATTCATTTGATTTAAATGTCATGGGATGGTGTCAGTTGGATATAAAAATGCAAAATAGGTAGAACCTTCTGGGAAAACCAGATATACAAAATGTGATTGTTGTCTATATTTGGGGAGAAACATATGGGATGGAAAGAGGTATAGGTTAAAGGTTTAAGCTAATGCTAAATTAAGTTTTAGAAACCAAGTTGCCAAAGATGATGAAAATCTAAGATGAGGGAGAAGTTGGCCTTTGCATCTTAAGTTTCATTTTCAGTAGTTGGACTCTACTCCGTCTGGCTATGTGTAAAGTTTATATATTTATTCTTAAACATTTTATCTATGCATGAACTTGTTTGTGTGGACACACACGGATCATGGTGTATCTGTAGAGGTCAGAGGACAACTTGTGGGAGTTGGTTTTCTCTTTCTGTCATGTGGTCCCAGAGATCAACCTCTGGTGGTCAGGCTTGGAAGAAAGTACCTTTACTTTCTTACCCCACCCTGCATGTTGAGTTTTGTACGTTTGACGCAGGTCCTGACTTCACAGCTTAGAATGAAAATGTTTCTATTGCTATAAATAGGCATGTTTTCCTAATTTAGGGTTAGAGATTATTGTGAATATAGGAACCTTTTGGTAGTGTATACAGACAGATTAATTCTCAGTTGAAAGAACAAAAGAAATCTTGCTCACTCCCACCTTCAAAGTTTGTGAAAGTTTCAATAGTGTGCCTGAAATTTCAGTTACTTTATTTATATGAAAGTATCTCCCACGTTTATAGGCAACGATGTTATTTGAATAGGAAAACTACTATAAGGGTCTTGTTATGGTGGGTAATCTATGTGGTGAGTATCTAGAAACAAATGTTCACTCTTTTAAAGCATTGAGATCAGTGGTTTGGGGCCAGGGCCTCATGCCCCGAATTTCTGGTACTAGTGGTATATGCATGGAGTATAGGCCACTGATATTTTAGAAGATCCCAGGATTATTCTAAACCATCCTCAGGATTAAAACTCATTAAGTAGGTGTACTTCTGGCTAATCTGCTGCCTTCCTTTTTTCTGTGTGGAGTATTTGTTTAAACCCTTTAAAATAAGAATTTCTTGAATCACCTTTACTGGAAATTCTGTTTGCAAGAATAACAAATGTTCTAAATGGAGTATCAATTTACAAAGGTAGTACTGTAGTACCATTCCCAAAGGCAAGATTAAAAATAAAACAACAACATAAAAAGTTATATTTTCTTTTTTTGGCTCAAGATGACAATTACATGGCTCCAAATTCAAAAGATGAAAAAGGACCTGGGCAGAAAAAGCCTGTTTCCTACTTCTGTTTACTAGTCTCTGTGTATAAGTTGCACCATATAGTTTTATTTGTATCTTGCTTTTTAAGCTTCATATGAAAGAACTTACTGTATATGTACTTGTAAACTTCCTTTTCCTTTTTCTGACTGCTGAGAGTTTGTATGGGTTTAGTGTAATTGGACACCTCCCAAGTGACGATGGGATGTTTGTAGACTTTGCTATGAAGTATTGTGTACATTGTAATTTCATGCATGTCTGGGTGCAGATAGAAGACAAATTCCTAAAGGTGACCTTGCAACATCAAGGAGGATGCACATTTGTAATTTTGATAGTTGTTAACAAATTCCTTTCCATAGGAGGTGTCTATTTATCCATCTATTGGAAGTTTCTGAGACAAAGTGCTGCTTTTCTGTACTTTTATTACATGGTTATCACACTTTTGATGGGTGAAGTCATGTTTACATAGAAATGTTTTTTTCTTCAAGTAAACTTTATCTTGGTTTTTTATTTTGGAAAATCGTATAGCAGTAGAAGGGATAGTTTGATAAACTCTTGGGTCATTATACTGAAAACCGTGTGTTATTTGTAGATGTTTGCAATATGCAGGCTGTTTGGTTTGGTTTAGTTTTCTTTTTGCAAAAGTTAGACTTGTTTCAGAAAGACAGTTTTTTTTTTTTCCCATTAACTGATTTATTCTTTTGAATTAACTATTCTTTAAAGATTTGGTATAACACTCCTATGAAACCTTCCACAAGTTTCTGTATTCTATAGTATTGGTCTGTGTAGATTGTCTGTGTCATCTGGAGTCCATTTGGATATATTTTTTTCCTACAAAATCCTCATTTCATTCTTTTTTTTTTTGGCAAATTTGGATAGATTCCCCTCTCTCCCATCTCTTTCTGTTTAGGAGCTCACTTTTATTTTGTGCTTAAAAAAAGTACTTGTCTTTTGACAAGTTTCTTATGTTTATACTCCATTCTTACTACTTTCTCCTGCATTCCTCTCTTATCCGTCCCCCCTCCCTATCAGCATCCCACCCCATAGACCCTTTCCTTGATTCATGGCTTTGGGTTTGGTTTTGTGACCTATTTAATTTAACCAGAGCTCTCTGTGTGACCATTGGATTGAAGCTTGGTAGGGCCTTACTTATTTACTGAAACAGGGTCTAGAAAACCCTCTGTAGACCAGGCTGGCCTCAAACTCAGAGATCTCCTTGCCTCTGCCTCCCCAGTGCTAGGATTAAAGACATGAACCATGTCCAGGCTATATTTACTTATTTTTTGAAACAGTCTTGCTATGTAGCCCAAGCTAGCCTCAAACTCACAATCTTCATCTATAGTCTTCTGAATGCTAGGATTAGAGGTATGCACCACTACTTGCAGCTTTTTTTTTTGGTTTTTCTAGACAGGGTTTCTCTGTGTAGTCCTGGCTGTCCTGGAACTCCCTCTGTAGACCAGGCTGGCCTTGAACTCAGAAATCCACCTGCCTCTGCCTCCCAAGTGCTGGGATTAAAGGCGTGTGCCACCACTGCCCAGCTACATGCAGCTTTGATAGTAGTGTCTTAACCATCTTTTTTCTTTATTTTTGATTTTTTGTCTTTATTCTCTACCCCTCCCTTGACCTTTATTTTTGATAGGGTTTCATTCTGCTGGAACTCCCTGTGTAGCCCAAACTGGCTTTGAACTCTTAGTGATCCCTCTGTCTTAACTTTTTGAGTGCTGTAATTACAGGCATGAGGCACCAGACAGACCTGACTTCCACCATCTTCTTGATTCAGTTAGCAGATGGTTTATTCGCTTAGATTTATTTCTTAGTTTTATGGCTTCTATCTCCAGTTCATGCTTACCTTGACCTTACTGAGTCTCTCTGATATCCTTAGATCAATCTTGTTCCTTATTTTTTTTTAAAGTTGGATTACGATTTCTTTTTTATCATTCCCTTTTATTTCATGTTTAATTTTAATTTTATTTTATGTAGATAGTGTTTTTTCTGCATTTATTTCTGTTGACCACTTGCTTGCCTGGTGCATGCAGAGGCCAGAAAAGGAAGTCAGATCTCCCAGAGCAGCAGTTACAGACTATTGTGAGCTACCATGTAGGTGCTAAGAATTGAACCCAGGTCCTCTGGAAGTGTAACCAGTGCACTTAACTGCTGAGTCATGTTTCCCACTCCTTTGTTTCAGTTTTAAGGTCATTAGCGATGCCTCTGGTCATTGCTTTATCGGTTAATAGGTATATTTGACCCTTATCCCCATCTCTTCCATATCCTGGAAGATGTTTATTCTTTTATGAAGTAAGGTTAGCTTGAGAGTGCTGAAACTTCCATTGTAGGCTTATTATGTGTATTAATTGTCTTTAGTTTTGTTGCATGGGCACAGAATGTTCTTTAAATTCTCTGACTTGCTGATGTTTGTCTTTGTACGCGATCATTTCCTGTGAGTGTTCCATGGACAGTAGAAAGGAGGTTGTTGGCTCTTCTCAGGTTACAGAATTATGTATACCACATTGTTGTTTAAGCTGATTTTATACCTTGTTCAGATCCACTTAATTGGTTGTGGGTCAAACATGAGAGATGATTTTAATATGATTCTATTTTTTCATATGTCTCTAGTTTTTGTCATGATTGTTAATGTGATCCTTGATACTTATTAACTTATCATGTCCTAATGATGAGTTGTAACCGTTAACATTACTACCTTAATGCTTTTTGGTCTGGATTCCACCTTATTTGATGTTGAGATGCATATCCTATCTTCTCATTGGCTTTCTTATTTTTTTCAGTTTTTTTCTCAATTACTTTGATTTAAATATTTCTCTAAATGTAAAGCTGGTTTTGCTTTGTAATTGTTTTCTTTTATAAGGTAGATTTAGCCTGAATGTACTTACTGGTATAAATCAATTGATCTGTCATACATAATGGTAAGTATGTATAATTGTTCCCTTTTGTTGTTAATGCTTTCAGTTTTCTCCTTGTCACATAATTCATTGCTTTATTTTACCATATTCATTTTAATTAATATTTAGGTTTGAATTTTGATTTCATTTGTTATAATTATGACTTTCTGTAATTTTTAAAGATTTTTATTTTATGCATATAAGTGTTTTGCTTGCATACATGTGCATTTTGTGTGTGATTGGTGCCCTCAGAGGTCAGATGAGGGGGTCAGATCTCCTGGGACTGGAGTTAAGGTAAGTTGTTAGCCACTGTGTCGGGGCTGTGAATGGCAAATGGGTTCCTCTGCAAGAACAACAATTACTCTTAACTTCCAAGTCATCCAGTCCCACTTATTTGTTTGGACTAGACCTTCCTTTGTCTGACTATGGTCACTGCATTGTTAGCTCATGGACCTCTTGAGCAGTAGATATGTGGCTAGGGGTGGCTGAGAAACTGATTTCATCTAAATTCAAAACAGATTTGATTCAGTTTATTTTAAAATTGTGTCACATATAGGTCTTCAGATGCATGTGTGTCTATGATGTGGAGGCCAAAAGATAACCTTGGCTGTCCTTCCTTAGGAACTGTCTACTTTTTTTTTTTTTTTAAGATAAAGTCTCTCGCTTGCCTTGGGGCTCATCAAGTAGATCAGAGAGCCACAGTGATCTGACTTGTCTCTGCTCTCCCAGCATGAGAATGATAAATCCAAGCCAGCATGCCTGACTTTTGTTGTTGTTTGCTTTTTTGAGACAGGATTTCTCTGGGTAGCTCTGGGTGTCCTAGAATGTGCTTTGTTGACTGGGCTGGCCTTGAACTCAAAGAGATCCACCTGCCTCAGCTTTCTGAGTGCTGGTCTCAAAGGTGTGAGTCACTACCCGCAACTGGCTGGCTGACATGTTTATATATCTGTTCTGGGAATGGAACTCAGGTTCTCATGTTTGAGAGGCAAGTACTTTACTCACTGATCTATCCCTGCATTCCTTAGTTAATTTAGAATAATTTGGAAATAAGAATTTACCTTAGCAACTATAAACTTTATGGAACTTAATTATAGGCCATTTCTTCATGATAAAATGCAGCTTCTAAATTGTGATGTGCTATGTAAGATACATACCAGATAACAAGGAATTAATATAAAACCAGTATAATATCTTTTCACTGTTTTGAGGTGGTGAGGATTGAATCTACAGTTTTGTATGTAATAAGCCAATGCTCTACGACTGAGCTTTACCCTACATCTTTCATATTGATTGTATATTAAAATGATATTTTACATATGTCAGGATAAACAAAATATTAAAAATCTCATCTATTTTTTTGCTAATGTGACTTAAGAAATTATAAATTATATATGTAGTTCATATCCCATTGGCACACTGAATAGTGTGGCTTCAAATAGTAATTTCTTAGTGGAAACAGTGTAATATCATATTTTATAAAGAAACTTACTGATTTTATTTCCTAATGCAGCTCTTGCATACCTAGTTCTATTTTCTTTTTTTGTAGAGTCTCTGTATTTTGGACTAATATATTGTCTTTGAATAGCTGTTAACATTATGGTGGTTCTTGTACCATTTGGACAACTCTTAAGTATTGTTTCTTTGAGTCAATAATTCTCTTAGTAATTTTGTCTTAGGATTTTTTTTTTTTTTTTTTGTCTTCTGATTAAGAAAAGGCCAACTTGGACTATTTCGCAGTAATTAAAGATACATTCTTCTGCATGTTGAGTGAGTTGGTGGGACACCATTGACATTTTTCATCAGCACTTGCTTTTTCTTTTAGCCCCACTGCTTGTTTCTGGTCCTCTCACTAGCCACTTTTGTCCCTTCCTTGTCATCTTGTTGTTTGACAAATGTTTATTTCCTCATTTACAAGCCTCACTTGTAATAAAGATACTTTTGTTCCTTTTTCTCTTTATTTCAGCCTAACTTCTTTCCCCAGAGTGTGGATGCTTGCTCCTTTGTAGCCTCCTGGCTCCTCAGCTCAGTTTTCTCTGCACAGCGAGAGTGGGAACTCCATAAATGCCATGGACGTCATTACACATTACTCACTTTAGTCAGTTACAGTAAACTTGCAGAAAAATACAGCATCTCCCAAATAAAACGGCCAGAAAGCAGATTGTTGTACACACCTCCCTGTCTTTTCATGGAAGTCTGTACTAAATTAAATTTCAACCCTCAACATGCTGGCTCTGAATCTTACAGGTGTTAGCTGTTAGCAGCAGCCAGTCCCCTTGTTCTTGCTATTCTTGAGGTTTAAGGGCCCAGCTGCCTTCAGTTTTGCTTTTGCAAATATTTTAAGACTCCATTACCCACTGAGACATTTACTTCAGTGCCAAGTGCTTGCTCTCTGCAAAGTCTCAGGTTTTTAAGTCATCTTGTTGTTTGACAATTGATTACCAGTGGATAGAACAGTGGTTTCACTTCTGGAGAAGGTGAAAGGTTTTATTCAAAGATTATGTTAGGAAAGGGGAAACAGTCTTATCCTTCTTTCTGAGCATGTTTATTCTGTTACTTTACATGTGCACAGCAGATATTTTTCTACTCAGGAGGGATTGCCAAGAATTAGACCAACCTGTTTAGAGACAGAAGCCAACTATTTAGAATTAAAAGGGGAAAGAACAATTTAGTTTAGGGTCTGAATATCATACTTAGCTTCTTGCATCTTGGTCAGTAAAGAGAACTTGCTTTTAAGCCTTTATGATCTGATAGGGCTGGGTTTCCATGGAACTCTGGGGCGTCTTGAGGCATCTAAAGTTGGAGTTCTGGCTTTGTTTCTTTTACAGCACTTGAGTGACTTTTATTATCATACAAGTTAAATTTCATTGTAGCATTTTCATATACATGCTGTTGTGTTGGTTTCCTCTTCCCACTGCCCTCCTCCTGCTAGCCCTCCTCCTCTTCCCACTGCCCTCCTCCTGCTAGCCCTCCTCCTCTTCCCACTGCCCTCCTCCTGCTAGCCCTCCTCCTCTTCCCATTTGCTTTCATGCCACATTTGTTCTTCTATTACCCATCTTTTTTCTCTGCCCTCCATTAATGTGGCCTTCATCCTCATGGTCACCTTTATAGTTTCATGACTAACACATGTGGAACACACACACACACACACACACACCCCTACCTCTAGCATCTGCATACAAATGAAATGTGGGGTTTTTTGCTTAATGTCCTTTCTAGCTCCATCCATTTCTTTTTTTTTTTTGGTTTTTCGAGACAGGGTTTCTCTGTGTAACCCTGGCTGTCCTCGAACTCAGAAATCCGCCCGCCTTTGCCTCCTAAGTGCTGGGATCAAAGGCGTGTGCCACCACCGCCCAGCACTCCATCCATTTCTTACAAATAGCATAATCTAATTTTTCTTTATGACTGATTAAAATTCATTTGTGTATGCATACATTTATCCATTAATTTTTTGATACCTCTTTCCCTTCTTGTTTGGCTGTTGTTAACAGTGCAGCAATAAATTTGTGTGTGCAGCCATTTCTGTGGACTTGAGATTCTTTGCTATACCGAGGAGTGGACTAGCTAGGTTATATGTTAATTCTATTTTCACTTTTTGAGGCACTTCCATACTGTTTGTCATGGTGGTTGGCCTCCTTTGAATGCCTGCTAGCAGTGAATAAGCTCTTTGAAGAGGACATGGCGTCACTTACTGACCTTGTTGGTGTCTGGCTGGTCTCATCCTGGTAAGCTTTTGGGAAATTGATGAGACTGTTGGCAAGATTTGGGAAACCTTAGCTTTGATGCTGGATGCAATTACAAAATATTACCGCTTTCATTTTTTATATTGTATACACAATTAAATTGTACTTCAGTGATAGTTCTGTCTTAGAGTTGGGTAGATCTCTCTCCTTTTCTTTTGGAATACCCTTGTCTAATAATGTCTCTGATCAGAGTCTGTGCTTTTCCTAATTTTTTAAATTAGTACATGTTGAAGAGTATCTTTAGATGCACAGCAAAATTCTGCAAATGCAGAAAGTACAGAGAGTTCCCTAGTAGCTCCCAAACACATAGCCTAAGCTGCCTTCAACATCCTGTACCAGTGTGAGACCTTGAGGAGCTGCCAGTAGCCATTGTTGCAACTAAGAAACCATCATCAGCACCAAAAGTCCATTGTTTATACTAGAAATCATTCTTTGTGTGTACTCTGAGTTTTGATACCCACAAATGCTTTACTGTAACATACATGTGCTCGTTTGTTACATACAGTCTGTAGCTTTGGTTTCCTCCCCAACAGCAGAGTTGCGTTGTTGCCACAAACTGTATGTATGCTTCACAAAGCCAAAAGTGCTTATTGTCTGATCCTCTAAAACAAGTTCACCAACCCTAAGGCAGTTATGCTCCCTCTTTAAAGAGTGAGCACTATTGCTCTTAGGTTTCAGTAAGTGATAACGTTATCTGTCTCCTGCTAACTTAACTCAGCCCTGCTTATCTGGAATGTGATTTATTGGGTGGCTTAAGACTTTTCCAGATAATTTGGTATTTACTTATGGAGTGTCTTGTTTCTGAATAGGATTTCCATATGAAAATGGAAAGTGGCTTTGAAAGATTTTATAGGTTCAATTTACAAAACGGACAACAAATTTAAGTGTACTTTTTTCTCTATAGGGTTGCCAAAATGAAGTTTTTGGGATTTTAATTGTAATACCTAACATAGGAACTACAAGGTTTTTTGCCTGATTAAGTATATTGCCTGCAGTTTTGTTCTGCATAAAGTGTCTTTGAACATTTAGTACCTGGAATCTGAAGTTCTGATCATTTGCATAAATTCCTAGTATGTTTTTGTGTTGGTAGTCAGTGAAGAACATGTTGACTAGTATAGTGTCAGAAATATGTCAATGGACTATGGGGTGGCCCACCTGGTATTTGAAGGCTTTCCATCTTTGTCATGTAAGTTGGCATTGAAACTAGCATTAAAGTATCTTTTTATAATGCTTTTAGGGTTGGGATGGCTAATCTCCCTTTATATTTCTTTAACTGGCAGAACAGAATTCGGTCATGGCTCATGTTAGGTATCCTTCATATCTCCTTTGTTTGTTTGTTTTTTTCCCTCACAACAGGGTTTCTCTGTGTAACACTTCTGGCTGTCATGGAACTTACTTCGTAGACTAGACTGGCTTCAAACTCAGAGAGATCCGCCTGCTTTTCCTCCTGAGTGCTGGGATTATAGATGTGTGCCATTATATCTCTTTGAGAACCCTGCTCCTGATCATTGGTTCATCTTCTAAGACTGTACCTTCTGCCATAATGAATAACATACGATTGTAGGAAGCAATTATGTTACACAGATCAATATTGATATATTCTAACGGAATGCTTTGGGTTCTAATCCAATGGTGCTGTATTTCCTTAAGCATCATTCTGGCAGCGACAGTTTAATTTCATTCTTAGACTTGATCTGGGATTCCGCCATAACATTTGCTTTACACCTGTAATGTCTTTGGAGGTCAGTATATAGTAGTCTCACTATAGATGATCAATTCTTCCACATTTCTCCACACCATGAAGTTTAATACTGTCTCATATGGTATTAAAAAACAGGGCCTTTTGTGGCATTCCTATCTTTCTCCAATAACTTACATTTTGATAGACATGAGCATGCACAAGCTTCTTTGTGAGTGTAGGGACTGCAAGGGTGTGCCACCACAATCTCTATATGAGCTCTTTCTTGGATACACTCTAGTAACATAAAATGTTTCCTTTAGTTTGGTAGCAGGTATTTCTTGATACCCGACTCTGGTTTCATATGGGTTAATTTTTTTCCTGATTCTGCCAGTTAAATAAAAAGTGAAGTGGTTATTGTTCTGTTACTAATCTTATACTTGTCACATAATGTGCTGAAGGAGACACAATTGTTTGGAGTAACCCCTTCTGGAGATGGCTGCTTGTTTCACACTGAATCAATCCCCTATTCTCTAGAAATTGTCCTTCTGGACACTACTAATCTTTGGCTAGCGCTCTTTACACATTGTAGTGTCTTGTACATTATAGATGTCTGCACAGTGGGCTCTGTCGTCTTTGTTTTAATCTGAAACTATTCCAGTAGGAAATTAGGCTTTATGTGGCAGTTGGAAAAGATTTGGTTGATGTCACTAGCATTTAGAAAATACTTACCGAAACTTGGTATAGCATGTGGTACCATTTGGTTCTCAACAGCTGTACCCCCTTTACAAGTTAGACTGAGATTCTGAGCAGGTGAGAATTACACGTGCAGTAGGGGCGAGCTGGGTTTCTGCTTACTGGCTCATCCTACCACTTCTTTATAGCTGAGAACAGAGGTGCTGCATGATCAAAATGGGGGAAACGTCAACAAGTGCATGGTCCTCACTTGTCAGACATTACCACATTGTCAAGTACAGCTCATTTCCTTAATGAGTTTGTTCAGCTGCCATACTCTCCATTTGGGGTCATCTAATAGAGAAAGGGGAGACAAAAGAGGTATGCATATTGAAGGTATCTGTGGTCAGTTTTCTATGTGGCTGAAAAAAAGGTTCAAACCTGAAAATAAAGACTAAAATATGTAGGTAGCCAAAATGATTTTGAATGCTCTGTGTCTATTCTTTGAGCCTAAGGAATTCTTTGATTCACTTTTGTACATGATTAGATGCTAGTGTATGGCTCATGGTTCTTGGGGAGTGCCTATGAGCTGATAGTGTTCCCCCATCTAAGCCACTTAATATTTGGTCTCTCAGAGCGGTATCTAGGTGCTGGGACATTGGGTTAAACAGGTGATTATAAGGTTCTTCAGGAGGTAAGAACTACAGTTATGAAGTAGCAATGAAAATAATTGCATGGGTAGGGGTCACCACAACATGAGGAACTGTATTAAAGCATTAGGAAGGCTGAGAAGTGCTAGAATCTAGCTGATCACAGCTCTCTGATATATGTTCTGTATGCACCCCTACTACTTTGTACTCTGATGCATCCGACACAGCATGTTGCCTTATTGCCACTGTATTATTCAGAAGAGGGTTACTAGGTCATCTGATAGTTCTGTACTTGTGCACGCATGTGTGTCCATGAGTGCAGAGGCCAGAACACAGCTTCGGGCTGTTGTTACTCAGGTGCCATCCATTTTGTTTTGCTCACCATGGAGGCCCCTGCCTCCTGTGCTTGGATTGTAAGTGTGTGTTACCATATTTTGAGATTAAAGTCTTATAAATACAGCTAGAGGAAAAAATCCATGTCAAAGAGCTACCCTAAAATTATGTCCTGTTAAAATTTATCCAATTTAGCATAGTTAATGGAAAAAAATACATGGTAAATTTCAACATTTACTAGACAGTGCTGTGAAACACAGCGTCTCGTGGAGGAGCGGGATCATTCTGTTGGGGTTTCAGGCCTCACCAATACTTTCCCCTTGTTCTCCTTTTTCTCTCACTTGTCCCTCCCGCTGCTATTCTGTAACCAACCCACACCCAATGTTACAGTGGAAAGATGGAGACGGAGATAGCCTTTAAGGAGACACTGGACACTATATTTAGAGGACATTGACTCTATTCATGGTGAGACAGATCATGGAAGATGTCCTCAACATTCTTCTTCAATTATAAAATGCTCATTATCAGGCCATTTCATTAACAGAATAATTTTTTTCTCCTGTAAATTATTTGAAAACGGGGTTAAAGACACCAACTACTATGGAAGAATCTTGCTTGGAAACTCTTGCTCTCAGGTGGCTAGACAAATACTTCTGGTTACTTCTTAATTCCTCCACAAGAGGACTCCCCAAATTTTAATTTTTATGCCTATTCTTCTGATGCCTTGGTGAATATAAAGCTATATGGAGCCATCTTAGACCAGGTAAACTGTAGGGCTTTCTGCACATGAATAGCAGTCTCCAACTTAACAGTGAAAGGACAGAATATAAAAACACTGAGAGACTGAGTGGGAGAGGACGTGCAGAACCCTAGCCTTAAATCCCCAGCATTGAAATGAAGCAGAAACAAGAGACTCAAAGGCTCATGAAACTAGGAGAAAAGCAACCCCTGGGAACATGTTTAAAGCTAGTGACTTAGGTTTGCTGGGTCAATTCTCCAAGCTCCTCACAGTTTCCTCTTTGTCATCTTCTAAATGGATATTAGGAAAACTTTTAACTGGCAAGTTCAAATAGGAGGAAGCATATAGAGAAATGTAGAATAATACTGTTCTACATAAATAGAAAGTAAGAATCAGGGAATGTAAAGAAGTTAAGTGTGTAGGGCGGGAGGAATGGAGTTAAAGAACTGGAAAGAATAGCTGCAAAAGACCTGTGAAAGGGACTCCTTTGAGAGGACAGTTATTAAAAACCAAGGCTTTTCTCATACAGTTATTATAAAAGTGGTTGCTAGAATCCCCTGATTTAAGCTAGGTATTCAACAGCTAGGATAAAATATCTTTAATGTATATGAAGAAAAGTTGTAAAAATCAGACATTTATTTTTAGGTCGACTAATTAACTAACTAAAAAGACTTATGCTCCTGTTTAAGCTGATGTATAATTAAGGTAGCTAAGTACAAAGAATTTGTTCTTGGAGCTAAATTAGAACGTAGGAGGAAAAACCTGGGAATTTTTAACTATTCTACATTAAAAATATAAACCTTTGAAAGCATGATCACATCTTCCATAAAGTCATTGAGCAGCTGTAATAGGTAAGGTGCTATGGGGGTTAGCAAGGCAAATTTCTCTCTGGGGGATTTTAACAGTCTGATAATCCAGTTCCACCAGAGTCAAATAGTTTCTTCTGACACTGGTTCTCTTAGATCGTGCCTAAAGGTTGAGTTTTCTAGATGGTGCAGAGTTGACTGCCAGACCATCTAGGACTTTTATTTTAAAAAGTGAGTGCTAGGGACACGGAACACACTTTCGTGGTTTTTAAAGTGATGTAGAGTTGTCAGATGAGCTGAGGATCACACCAGTCTAGAATATAGTTGTGCTCTAAGGACTTGAGGACTGACGGTGCATGTAGCAGACAGTTTGATGTTGCTGCCCATGGCTTTGAACTGTTCTGCTTGGTCATCACCAGGCTTTATTGGTTGCTCTTTAATGAACTCTTCTTCTAAGATTAAGGATTGTGTCAGTGTTCAGTGTGAAACACCAGCCTTCCCTAAACCTCTATGAAGAAGGTGCTTATATTTTGTGAGTGGTCAAAATATAGATGGTTGAAATATATATGAGATATAGAAGACTGAAGAAGTCTGTGAGTGCTTAAAATTCAGACTGGAGTACATTATTACTGTTCTGTAGGGCCATACACTTATCTGAATCATGAGGTCTAAAAGTTCTGAAAATAGTTTTAAGTTTTGGTACCCCACTTATTCTTTGGTAGAATCTGATTTGAGCTGACCTGAAATAATAGACTTTATTCTACTTAATGCAGATGTTCGATATATTTCACTGTAGCTATACTGTATCTGCATAGCATTCCATATCACATCAGCATAGCATAGATTCTTTACTTTTTAAAAGCTGGGAAACTTTCAATTCTGGACCATCTGGTCCTATGGATTTTAGAGGCGAGACCTGGACCTGGTGGTTAGCTCTTGCTTATCATAGCTTTTTCTTCATCCTACCCCTGTGCTTCTATGTTGCTCTTAACCAGCTATAGACTGGGAAATTTTAGCAGGTAAATTTTTACTACTTCCCCAAAGCTCTTCAGGTTTTTTTCAAGTTTTAGTTCTACTGATATAATTCCAGCTCTCAGTACAGGGGTGTTCTATTTCTTCCCATTCCAGAATGTCCTTCTTGTGAAGAAATTATTAATAATCTTTGTTAAAGATGGTATGGTAGTTTAAACAAGAATGGCCCTGTTGGAGGTGGTATGTCACTAGGGGTGGGCTTTGATGTTTTAAAAGCCCATGTTCTTCCCAGTGGCTCCCTCATTCTACTTTGGGTTTGTGGATCAAGATGTGAGGTCTCGGCTATCGTTCCAGTGCCATGCATGCCTGCTGCTATACTTATCTGTGGTGGTGACAGTCTCTAACTCTTTTAAACCATGTCTTAGAGTTTTACTGCTGTGAAGAGACACCATGACCAAGGCAAGTCTTATAAAGGACAACATTTAATTGGGCTAGCTTACAGGTTCAGAGGTTCAGTCCATTATCATCAAGGTGGGAGCAGGGCAGGATCCAGGCAGGCATGGTTGCAGGCAGAGCTGAGAGTTCTACATCTTCATCTGAAAGCTGGACTGACTTCCAGGCAGCTAGGGTGAGAGCTTTAAAGCCCAAGCCCACAGTGACACACCTACTCCAACAAGGCCACACCTAATAGTGCCACTCCCTGGGCCAACCATATACAAACCATAAGTCCCAAATTAAATGCTTTCATTTAGAAGTGGCTTTGGTCATGCTATTTTTATCACAGCAATGGAAAAGTAATTGAGACAGATGGTAGAGGAACTCTATTGAAGAGTGACCACTGAGTGGAGATTTATAGCTCAAGAACTAACTCTCTCTCTCTCTCTCTCTCTCTCTCTCTCTCTCTCTCTCTCTCTCTCTCTCTGTGTGTGTGTGTGTGTGTGTGGGTGGGTGGGTGGTGTGTGTGTGTGTGCGCGCGCGCGCGCCTGGGGAAAGGCAGAAAATTACTAAGAGAGATCAGTGCTTGAGGAGGCTCTTACTAGATCAACTAGACCTCTGCTGAAAACTGTCTGGAATGTTTAGATGCCTAGAATAGGAAGTGAAGAATTTGATCAATACCAAGGGAAACCAGAAACTAAGGGCAGGGGACTTTTGCTAAAATGCCATGCAAGATTCTTGTTACAGCTGCCGTCTGGGCTGTTGAGAGAGAGGTTTCAGAAGAAGTTTGATTGAAGACTGGTCTTCATTATCCTACAGTGACAACATTTTCTGTGTGCTTTAACAAGTGCTTGACAATGTATTTTAACCAGAATCTAGAATATTTCTTCTGTCCTGTAAAAATCCAGATTTATATTCTAACTTAGATAATAGATTCAATACAATTAGCTATAGCAATACCAGTGTCTTTGTGCATATAAAATTATAATTATATGGATTGATAGGAGCAATGTATTTTTGAAGCAAAATTACCAAAATCACCTCTGTAAAGTAGTTCGTTCTTGGAGTATTACACCCCTTCCCCTTACTTGGGAACTAACGTATATGCATCAGAGTGCTAACGGTAAGTGAAAGAATCATCCATTAGGGATTTACCTACCAAAGACCTTCCGTTTACTCATGTAGAATGAAGGAAAGAATGATTTGAGAGCAATCTTTCATTCTAAATTGTTTAAATATGGAAATGGATCCAGGTTGGGAGGTAGAAAAGATCCACAGTTGACTTTCAAGAGTGAGTCCTTTTTTCAAGCTTTATTTTGTAGAAAGGAAAGGGGGAAATCAGAAAGTGAGTAAAAACATTAGAAATACCATGTGTATGAATCTCTCAGTTGCTGCCTTTTTTATATAGGGAAAACTTAAGAATTTGGAGAGGGAAAGTGTTTAGAAAGCACTGCTTCCCTCCCTTGTGTCTGGTCTTGGCTCATCCAGATCAGCTTCCAGGAGTGGAGCATCAGGGAGGCCTAGCCAGTGCCAGGGAGATAGGATAGACCCATGAGTATCACTGAGTTGAGGACCATGGTTATGTGTGGTTACATGTTGCCTTTACAAAGTTTGACTACTGCCTTAAGGATTAGGGTAGCCAAAGGTCAGAGGCATGGTGAGCCTTAGCAAATGGTTTACACAAACATGATGGCTGACTTAGGTCCAGAGGGTGTTTCTTTCCCCAAAGCTCATATACTTTATTTCACACCTATCTCCAGCCATAAGTTTGTAACAGGTTTAGGGAACTGTTCTGGCCACAAAAGAGTTGGGAAAAGAGCTCAGGTTTCCTCTCTTGGGTGTCCAGATGCCTTTTCTCTCAACCTGCTATTTATGTGAATGCACACCAGTCTCCAGAAGACTTCCCCGACCATGGCTTGTCTTTTACTTTTGAAAAAATCTGATAAGTGATAACCTAATCTGTTTATATTAATCATAATGGAGTAGCATAAAATGTTCAGTACATACGTGATACAGTTTCATAATGTTAACATCAGGTTAAACATATTTGTCTCATTAAATATTTGGTCCTTTTTGTGTATCCAACTTTCCATTTTCTTCTAGTTTTTTGAAAAATATGGGATATAATTGTTAGCCATATTGTACAGCATTACAGCAGAACTTACTTCTAACTTCAGCTAGGAGCTCTTGATAAAGCCCCACCCTGTCCCAACTAGCCCTAAGCCCTAGGAGCCATTACTCTAGCCTCGATTTCTGCCGTTCCACGTGTGAGCTTACCTGCTTCCTATGCCTACCTTAACTCACTGACCTTCTATATGATGGGTTTTCCTTCTTGGATTTGTCACAGTGGGTTATTCACTGGGAGTACATTGTAAGCTTTTTTTTTTTTTTTTTTTTGAGACATACTAGTTGCATGGCTTAGAGCTGCTTGTTTGGAATCACAGAGCTTCTGCTTCTAAGATGGCAAAGCAATGTGTTTCTTTACGTTGGAAGAAAGCTCTTAACAAATGGTTGGCACACAATAGGCATATTTACAGAATAAACAGATCATATTGCCTCCCAGAAAACCACTATGAACAATGGTGGATTTCCATATTGTACTGTTCAGTACTTGGCAATTTCTACACAGTGTTTATTTGAAAGCAAACTCAAATTATATCCCAGGTCACTTTTATGTTGTGGGCGGTAACACTAGCTACCTATTTATGTTAAGAAAAAAAAAATACTTTCAAAGTTACCTCTTGGAATAAATGTTCCTTTTCTCTTCTAATTAAGCCATTTTCTTAAACTGGCTATTTTGGAGAATGAAAATTTACTAGACATTATTATATTACTTAATTTTCTTTTTCTGACCAGTAGTAATTCTGTGAACATGAGAGCATTTTATGTCCCTAGATGCTAATTTTATGGAATTTTTTTAATCTCTTAATAGGAAGAGATAATGCATGTGAAAAAACTTCATACATGTTTCTGCGCAAGGAGCTTCCTGTGCGACTGGCTAACACCATGAGAGAGGTTAATCTTTTGCCTGATAACTTGTTGAACCGTCCTTCAGTTGGATTAGTTCAGAGTTGGTAAGTAAACACTGCGAACATTTCAGCACTGGAAGCATTTTGCACAGAAGTGTACATACTGTCTGTCTGGGAATGCGGTATTCAGGATAGCTGGCTTTTCCTTGCATTTACAAGCTTTTAGCTATTCATTTAAAAATTTTAATGAAAGTATCTTGAACCATAAGACACTTTCTTAACTTTTCATTTTTTTCTGTTATAGATATGATTACTCACTGAAAAAATTAGAGAACAAAATAAAGGAATGTTGTTACAGTGACCAGTATCGGTGGGCCTGCTTTCTGTTAAGAAAGAAAGAAATTGAGACAGTGTCTTTTGTATCCCAGACTGGCCTTGAATTCCATTTGTAGCCTAGGTATCCTTTGCACGTCTGATCCTCTTGCCTCCTGAGTGCTGGGAGTGCTACCATGTCCACTTACTGGGATTGAAGCAGGCTTTGACAACATAGAGGGAAGGCAAGCACTCCTAATTGAACTACGTGCCTAGCCCATTTGCCCTCCTTTGGAGAGAGAGATGTTTTTTGACTTTTAGTAAGTCTCAGTCTTGCCTCTTTTATTTTTGTTTTAAAGATCTTTCATGAAGGAAATACTTTTTAGAACAAGTCATGTACAGGGGAACCTCACATGGAAAAAATAGTCATCTCTGTGCTGTGCTGCATCTGCTCTATGAAAGATCTTAAAGTTAAAACAAAATCAGTTATAGCTCTGATTGTAAAGATGTATTCTCTAACAGAGGGAGTGGAGTCTATGATCACCCTGCCCTGTGAGATCACTGAGTGGGAAGCTGTAAGAAAAGGTGGCATGTTTTTAGACAGGGATTTGTGTGTTTGGTCTATTCTGCTATAAAAAGCATGGTGGCAGTATCTGAAGAAGCCTAGAGGACTGTAAGGACCAGGTGGTACACAAACTGCTAATCAGGAACAGTGTTGAGAACAAAAAGGGGGCAGAAAAATGCTGACTGTGGTCTTGTACTATTCTTTGATGGGTGGGTGGAGTTGACTGGTGCAGAGGACCATCTTAAGAAATCACCAGCTTAAAACCAACTCAAATTCAGAGAGTTTGTGGTGGCCTGGCTTCTGATAAAGAATGAACATTCAATGGCCATTCCTTAAGAATAAGTTCTTCTGAAAAGCGCTGTTTTATGCGATGACCTTGCATGGATTAGGGATTGACCTTACTCAGATAACAAGGAATGATAACATACATACAGAATAGGTGGAGTCAAGTGAGCCATGCATTCTGATGGACTTGCACCAGCATCAGACCTGAATTAAGGAGGCGATTTATGGTATATAGCTGAATAAGGTGGCAAATTTTGCTGTTTTAGGTAGGGAGTCTTTGTAGGCTAACAATCTCAGGCTGTAAATATCTGGGAGGAGGAAACTTGAGTGGATATTTTCTGCACACACTGTCAACATCCACACATCGACCAGGGGATGGCTTTGCCATTCCAATGGGTCTGAGCATTGGCATCCTCAAAAGGCCATGCTCATGTCAACAACACGCATTCACTCAGGACTTCTTCTACTATTCATAATTTTAGATGGTTTTGAAGTTCACTGTCTAATCCCCTTTCCAGAAAAGCAACAAGAAGCTCCTGGCTATGAGGTGCAGAGTCCTTGGGTTGCAGGGAAGATCAGAGAAACAATGGCTATAGATTTGATATTATAGAAGGAAGGAGCAACAAATACTTGTTTGCATGAGACTCCCTTATTGCTTCAAGACCATCATTGAAAATTTGCTGTAGATAGTAAAAATCACTGTCAGGGACCACTGTGTTGAGGATCCTTGATAGGCAAAGTCATGTCCTTTGATCCAGTAGGTTGTAGCAATTAACCAGTTTCCATTGCTTATGCAGCAGTTACTTTAGGAACTTCAAAGTAAATTACTGCGTCTGAACTGTTTTCCATCATTAACCAATTCTCTGATTCTCCAAATATCAGCTGAGTATTTGTTCAGCAACTCTGTTCAGTCCTGATACTAAGTATCTGAAGTCGGCACAGACCCCACAATTTAAGCTCAGTCCCCAAACACTGACACCATACATCAATGTCAAGTGCAAGTTCTGGATCATCCATACCTTTGACTGACTGGCTGTACATTGAGTTTCCATGACCCTCTTCTGAGGTTTGGTAATTTGCTAAAGTGGATCACAGAACTCAGAAGGCACAGAGGTTGGGAGTAGACTAAAAGTTCAAGCTCTCTAGTCACTCGCTCGTTTTGATGAGATCATGTTGACACTGTCTAGAGCCTCACCCTAAGTGACCTCATTAGAATAACTCAAATGTGAGCAATAGGTGCTTCTTCTGAGTAACAAAAGACACTCCTGTCATTCTGAAACTTTGAAGGCTTAGGAAGTATACCAGGAACCAGGAACCAGAGTAAATACCAAATTTATTGTTTGTGTTATACATATACACTGGCAAAGTGAAATATAGACTCAGATTACTGTGTTAAACTTTCCTTTGTTTCTTCTCCATTGTCCGTGTCTACTTCAGACTATACATGCCATTTCTTTTTGTTCATGCTCATTCTATTTTGAAAAAATAATTTCCTACTTAAGACTAGTAGAAAAAATTGCTATATACCTTCATCTAGCTCACCAATAACATTTGGCTGTATTGTTCTTTTATAATTCATGTTATATTTTTTTCCCACCTTGATCAGAGAAATATGATATATGTGTGCGTGTATATATGTATATATATGACAACACATATGCATGAAAGAAATGTAAAATTGTCAGGATCAAAATGGAATTGGTAGAGCTAGGGAGTTACTAAGGAAAATTTCTTCTGCAATGTTGCCTATTAGTCACTAGCTCAAGATTTTGGGTCTACAAGTTCATGCAGAGGCTCTTGCGACCTTATGACATCATACACAGATTCGTTGCTTTTCCTGAAACATTTGGATTGATGTTGACATATGCTCCTTTGCCCCCAAATAACATGCATCTCTGGGATAACTCTTAGAAAACCATGATATAAATTTCACATTTAGAAGTTTATCATTGATATAGTAATATTTCCTAATAGGTAGTGCTTGTTTATATTTTACTAATTGTCTTAATAATGTTCCTGTATTTTTTAAAAAAAAAATGTGTCTTGATTTAAGAATCCAGTTTAGGATCATGTATTTGTGTATTCCCATCATTTGCTTTCAAAACTGACCTCCATGTGAAGCAGCGACCCCACTGTTCTCTCGGCCACCCTGTACTCTTCCCTGCTTTCTTTTCATGCTATGACTCTTAGTATGATCTTGAAATCTTCTGCATTTATAACTTTTCTCTTTGAAGGATTACCCTTTGGGACAGGGCTGGAGGCCCACCTAACTTGCTCATGTGTGGCTCATCTTATTAAGACTCAAGGGTTTTATAATATACACCTTTTTTCTTGTATTAGCCTTTATTGAGAACTATCATGATCAATTTAAAATCTTTCTCTGATGTGCATTTCTCTAGTACATATTGATAAAGTTAATTTTACTCTAGCTATATTCTTGGTGTATGCTTCAGGATCAAACAGGTGCTTCTTAAAATTTTATATTCTTTTTGCCAGGTGTGGTGGTATACATGCCTTTAATCTCTGAATTCAGGAGTTAGTAGCAGATAGATTCTATGAGTGTAAGGTAATCCTGTCTCACATATTGAGTTCTAGGCCAGCCAGGCTATCTAGTGAGACCCTGTTTCAAGAAAAATGTATGTACTTTTTGAGTAATCAAATTGTAGTCTTGGAGTATTAGTTAGGATGCATTTGTAATAACAGTACAGCTGAACCTGGCTTGTACAACTAGAAGGGCCAGTCATTAGATGAGTTCTTCCTATTAGTTTGGATTGGAGACACGTGAAGCTATCAGAGATCTGTTTTTTGATAGTGTTGCTTTGTTTTCAGGTGAGCTTCCTTCCAGGTGGCAGACTGGCTGTAGAAGTTGTAGATTTCATAGTTATATAACACCTTGTACAAAAGCAGAGAAGTCAATGTGTTTTCTCAGAAACCTCCAGCAAGTCTTCTGTGTATTTCTTTCAGCTTAAATTGAAGGCTTAAACCTGATCTTGAGTCAATGCCTGTGTTCAGGATGCACTGGTTCATAGTCTTAGCTGTGGACTGTGGGATTAAAGAGCAATTATTGATGAAGAGAAGAGATCTCCCAGAGAAAGATGGGCCACCTACGTGTTCTAAAGGAATCAAACAGCCTGAAGCCCTTAGGCTGCATATAAAATGGGCAAAGTCTGCGAGAGCAGCGACACGATGGTAGACAGGTAGCTCATGTGGTGACTCTTCTTTTTAGGTACATGCAGAGCTTCCTTGAACTTTAGAATATAAAACAGGAGCCCAGAAGATCCACGAGTTTGATAAGTAAGTATGATGCCAATTACCTGAAAGTAAAAATATCTCAGCAAGGGAACATTCATAAACGAAACTCATGTTATTAAGACTAACGTATATAATTCGGGCTATGAGATGACTCAGATGTTAAAGTACTGACTGACTGCACAGCGTGTGGGCCTGAGTTTGGATCTGCAATTGTCAAGTGAATACTGGGCAGGTATGACAGCCTGCCTGTAATCCTAGTGGTTGAAGTCACACTGTGGAATCCCAGAGAAGCTGCCTAAACATAAATGACCGGAATAAGTGAGCTCTAGGATCAAATGAGGACCATGTTTTGATGAATGAGGTATAGAGTGAATGAGGAGACAGCTGATACTAACCCGGATCCTCGTGTGTGTGTGTGGTGTAGTTTGGTGAGTACATTTGTTTACTACTTTAACATGAATACTCCTACAACACTACACATTTGAGGACACAAATAACTAGAATTCGACAAAAGTTTTAATTTTCTTGTGGGTAATTAACAGTTGTTGTTTTTTTTTTAACTTGAGTTGAATTTATGAAACTTCAATTAATACTTCCATGACCCAATTCTAATATATGTAGTCAAGGTGAATCGGACAGCAGCTTAGTATTGCATTGGTAGGGAATGTTCCATCTAGTGGTAGTTTTAAGAATGCAGTAGCCTCCATATATTAATGAATTATCTACCTAATCCATCAACTTAAAAATACTTTCTAACGGAGTATTACTGATTGAGCTCAAAAAATTGTAGTGATTTTATTTTGGAGAAATGTAAAAAAGTGGTTTTTTTTATAAAAAAACAATTATATATACAAAGATATCTTGAATATCTATATTTTTACCGCTATGATACATACTTAATAAACTAATAATTATAAAGTGAATAGGCGGGTATAATAAATGGGCGTAATCATCTCCTCTAGGGTGTCGTTTCTGCCGAGGTAAAATAAAGTGAAGTAATTACTCGACTCAAGGGGGGGCCTCAAAGACCGATTTGGCGGTGCGGAAACCACTTTCGGGGCGGCGGGGGGGGATGGCTGTCAGATCCCTCGTTTACCGATATGGAAGGCGTAGTGCGAAGCGGCGGTGCCGCCTGGTCTCTGCTTCGGGGATATCGGGGGGGGGGCGGGGGGGCGGGCGGTGGTTGCGCCTGCGGGGGCGGCGGGGAGAGGATGCGTGGGGGGCAGGCTGTCGTTCCCGGCTGGTGGGGTGTGTCTGTGGCTGGGGGGCTTGTGGTAGGGGTCGGCCTTTGCTCGCTATGGGGGGGGGTGGGGCCTCATCCGTGCCGGGCTCCGCCAATGTGATCCCGTCACCCGTGGCGTGGCGGCGGGCCTGCGGGCTCCTGTTGTTTATACGACTTAAACTAAAAAAAAAGTTTACGGTAAGGGTAGAATACAAATGTAATTTTATGATTGGTTCACAATGATTATAGGACGGGATGGGACCTGACACACCCAAAAAGACACACCAAAACCGTAATATAGGACAAGACCCTACCTAGACAGACTAACATGTCGGAAAAGCCATCCACCGGAACAACATACCCCGCATAACCAAAAATTCTACGAAACTGTAAACTAGTTAAAACTGTCACCAAAACCGCCACCGAAAAATAAAAAACTACCTGAACACCACCTCCCCCCGAACAAATCCCGCGACTTATCTAAGGCAGTTTGGTAATAAATCGCTGAGACCACCTGAGAGCGACACGGTGTCGGCGAATTGCTCGACGGTCCTTTTCTCGGAGGCTCTATCTCTATCGACCAGTTGATGTAATTTTTAGAGTGTTTAAAGTGAGAACACTACCGATTAAAGGGAGATTAGGAAAACGGTGTGATAGTGCGTACCGGTGTTGGTTAGTTAAGTGTTATTGTCATGTGGTGGTTGAAAATATGTTGTGTGTATGAGGAAACCGAGAAAGTTGTTTTGGAGAAATAGGAGTGGGAGACTAGGAATAAATCCAAGAAGATCCCTTTTGTCTGCCTGGCTTTCTGGGTGTGGGGGTCTATGCGTGTTTTGGAGATTGTGGCGTGGGCTGCTTTTGGGAAGTATTCTGTGGCACTTGCACGTCTTTGGAACATTCTCGTTTCTTCTCTTCTCTATGTCACCTCCTTTTACCAGCTAACTAATCGAGACTATTTATCTTCAAGTTCTTTCCTACACACTGGTTCACTAAAAGCAAAAAAAATACTTTAAACAAACATATATAATATACCCAACCCAACCATACGAGAGCCAAAACCAAACCCCAAAAACCACCCCAAACCACACTCAATTATTACCCCTTACCAAATGCTCCAATCTAATTTCTATTCTTTTCTTCTAACATCCTCAGGATAGTAATGAGTGTTGAGGTAAAAATTACACAAGTAAATACCATGGTAGTCCCATGTGCTAATTGACATTCTAAAAACATAACTATTATTTCATCATAAATATAGACTTTAATTCCCTTATTCAATGTACCAACCCTTACTTGGATGATCACCATGAAGATACTCAGGGTAAAATGCTATAGCCCCACAACCCAACCTAGAGAGAATTTTTAAATAACCCCAGACTTGAGAATTCACAAACAAGGAAACGTTGAGCTCAGCGGCAGGAAGTATATGTCTCAAGCTGTGACACTGCACAGCATAGCTAAGACTCCTGAGTCACCATTCCTTATTCCATAGTACACTGGTTCTCTGCACTGTACCAATACAGCTGAACATGATGCTTTCCCAGCCAGGGAAAAACGGAGCTCAGGTTCAGTTGTACTTTATTTAATGGATCCGTGAAAGTGCGAAAGATCAAGCATGGTTATAGTTAATAACACACATTGATAGTTTGTATCCTTGATACTAGCCCAGCTCTGTGTCAGTAACTTTAATTATTTTCAAAACCTATTTTTAATGATGGTTCTTAAATGCTTTTTTAACCTCTTTTGTAGCCCAGCCACCCACCAGGTAAGTGGGAAAGAAAGGATCTGTGATTAAGTGGCTCTGTTTTAGAATGTTCTTTGGATTCCTCACTACCTGTCTTGTGTTGTCTGGAAAACAGAATTTATCATCTCAGCATGTAAGCAGACAGTGGCATCACGATCCCCTCCACAAACAATCCTCATGGATACAACCACATTCCAGTCATAGAGTCATGTTACAAACAGCGGTGACAAAGCAACCTAGCCAAAGGGCACTCCGTCACATTTTGAATCAGCAAACTGGACCCACAGAAACACCAATAAAAGTTCTCTACTGTGCCTCTCTCTCGGGGAGATGCGGGGTACTATACTTGTGGAGGTACTAGGTCCATCATCAGTATGTTGCAACGCCAGTTTCTTTATCGGATGGCCTCCCATCACTTTGTAGCGCAGTTATGGAGGTGTGGTCTATTACTGCATTTCTCTTCACAATGTCACCTAGTCACCGCTGACATTCTATTCTCTGATTACGGGGCAATGATCTTAGTCGCAAGGAAGCAGGGAAGAATGGCCAGCACTCAGCCCTGCAGCACACCGGGGGCGGCGCGCGTGAATTTTATTTATGGTGTAGTTTGGCATTTACTCCTCTTTGGATGTTTGTCCTGATGGCAAAGTCTAATTTGTGATTATGCGATGACTCATACTTAATTTCAAATACAGATGGAAAGGAGGTACATGGAAATGAGAGAAAATTTACCGCATTTTGTAAAAATTTCGTTTGTGGAATAAGCTTGTTGAACTTTTAGGTGATTTTTTTTGTTGTGTATGGGGGTGGGGTTGGGTGAGTTATTTTATATTGAGTGTGGACAGATTTCCTATTGTGTAATGGATTTTGGACATTTGATAGAGGTACAGATATTTTGGGGGTTGTGGTTGGTGTGGGGGGGGGTGTTTTTGTGTGGGGAGTTGGGAGAATTTGTTTTTGATAGGCTATTGGGGGTGGTGTTGGACTGAATTGATTCTCGATTTAAGATCATGGCTGGGGTTGCGGGTTTGGCTTATGTGCTCCTAGTGTGCTGTGGGATTTTATAAGTGACCAACACGTGCGCGGGGTGTGCACGGTGCGTGGGGGGGGTCGGAATTTGTTTTGATAGGTCGTCAGTGGGTCGCGGTGCGTGGGGGGGTGGTGAATCACGGTTTGAAAGACTATAATAGTTTGTTCTCTTGGCTCACTTAATATGAATTATAGTGTGGACTTAAAGTATTTTAGGTGTACGTAGTAAGTATATGTCATTGGAGTTATCACATCAGTGGCAGATGTAGCGCTTTGTAGAGAAGAGAGCATGCTTTCAGGGTAGAGTGTTACGGGTGGTGGAATAAGGGGATTTGGGTGTGGTTGGGGGGGCAGGTTGGTGTGGGACATGGGTGGTGTATGCATCTGTGTGAGAGGGGTATCCTCTATGTATCGAGGACATAATTAGTGAGAAGCGGTAAACGCCTTTAGACACTGGTTGAGCATAAGGGTGCTTATTCTTGGTTGGAGCTGACTAGAGGTGGTGTATTGTTAGGGGGGGTGTATGGGTTGGCTGTGGTCAGGGTGTGATATATGTGGGATAGATGGGTGATAGTAGGGGGCGGGAAGGGTATCTGTGATCAGGGGTGGAGTAAATACTGCGCCTTGAGCAGGGCACACGGCGCGGCGCAGGGGGCTGATAGTATTGGGGGGTCGATTAATTGTCTGTGTTTGATTTTTTAATAAACACAGGTTCCTAGTTGCGTTAGACCTGCCATATATCCTGGAACTATTCTGTTATGACTACTAGTGCAGGAGCCTTCAAACTCAGTAATCCGGCGCTTAGCCTCGATTTGCGGGGGGCGTCCGTAGGTAGGCTTTGTATGAGGATTGTAGAAAGTGTCTGTGTGGATCTGTGTGGGCCACTGACTCGGGGTGATATCTGATGATATGTTTGGGGGTAGGTTGGCGCGATTAGGGCTGCAGTGGTGTGGTGAGTCGCGTTGTTGGAGATGGAGGATTTATTGTTCCTACAGGATGTAAAAGATAGGTGGTTGCATACGCTCGATGTAGGACCTGTGCCCAGGCTGGGAAGGGGGATTTTGGTTTGTGGGATTTAAAGTCTATATTGCCTGGTATGTGTATTTGAGTGGAGGTTCAGGTGTGTATTTCAATATTTACAGTACACAGGGGAAATACCATATTTTCATCTTGTGGTAGTAGGGTTCGGATGAGAGATCATTGTTAGATGTCTATTGCAGGGAGAGGGGTGGGTTTGGGTGGGGGTGGGGGGTATGGTGGGTGGGGTGTGGTGTGGGGGTAAGGTGGGAGGGTGGGCGTTTGATGAAGTGAGTGGACTTAGGATGGGTGGTTGGTGTGGGGATGGGGTTGTACTGCTATTGTGTTGTGTAGTGTGTCTGGTGAGGTGTAGATTTGTTGGGTGGGTGCAGTGGTGGGTGGGTTGGTGTTGTGTGGTTTGTTTTGGGGGGTGACTTGTTGGTGTGCTGGGTGTAATATGAGGGGTATAGGTGATGGACAGTCCTTTGAGTGGCTGGTCATTTCCTTGACCATTACAAGTGGTAGCAGACAGTGATCTCAAATTCAGGTTCAGCAGATGGTAGTTAATTGGGGGGATGTTATATGGCAGCGATGGCTCTTGTGGGGGTGGTTGGGTGGTTTTAGGTGGGTTTTTTTGGTGTGTGCTGAGCAACAGATTATGATAGAGCATAGAATAGAAGGTCACCTTGTGGGGGTGTGTTCTGAAATCTGTAGAATATATTTGAAGATTGTAGCGACACCATACGGATGAACAGTGATCACTCAAGAAATAAGCATGTCATATTACAAGTATTCATCTTACTCTTCCCACCCCCCCATTCTGCCGGGTTTTGGAAGCGATTGTGGATTGATGTTTGATTGAAGTACAGATTGTTAATTATATGATTCTTTTATGAACAGTTCGAGGATAATCGATGGATATGGGGTACATAAGACGGTGTCTAAATGGGGTATTAGAAGGATGGTGGGTATTGGGGGGTGAGTTATATTCATGTAAAATACTTATCTTAATACTTCAGGTCCAATTAAAGAATGTAAGTAATTACACGGGTTGTTGACAGATAAAGTTTTTATTTCAATTTATCAGTAATTTTTTATGTGAGTATGTGTGATGAGATAGGGATGCAATTAATTTATTTGGGTGTTAGATGAGTTGGTAGGAAACGAGTGGGTTATTAATGGTATGAGGGGATAGGGTTATGGTATTTGGTGAAGTTAATATGTTAATTGTATAATTGGTGGTGGTGATTATTGTTATGTATGGTGGGAAGGTTTATGGGAGATAAAAGTTTGTTGAAAGTGGCGATGACATAAGTGTTTTTAGATTGTGTGGGGTAATTGTAAGGCTATATAGTTTGCTTTGAGGAGTAGTTAGAAGTTTGGACATGTTGTGTGTGGGGGTGGGGTGTTATAATTAAGGATTTTTGTTTTGTTTTGGTTTTTGATAAAGGGGGTGGAATTTGATTGTATAATTGTTGGTTGAGTGTGGTTTTGTGTTAGGGTTCTTTTGTTATTTGTTTGGATATTATGTGAATGTTTGTAAATTGCATCATGTGAGTGATATTGATTGATATTTTATTCTATATGGGGTTTGTTGAATAAAATGATCGGGAATTATGTTGATCCTAAAATGAAAATTAGGGGGGAATACAAGAACCTGCCAATAGGTATATACGTATTAGAAAAATTATATATGAAGTTTGATTTAAAGATAAAATTATACAAGATCATAGCATTAACAAGAAAGCAGGAAGAGTACAGTGTGCCGAAGAACATTGGGTCGAACCATGCTATTGTCACATTGTATGTCAAGTAAATGAAACAAATGTTGAATTTATCACAAAAATATACGATCCTAACACTGGCATATCATCAAATCTAAGTACCACATTTTAATTTTTTTATGATAAATTCCACAACCACAACCAGGACATTAATTAAAGACAATTACTAAATAGAATCAACTAAAATACATTAGCACTACTATAGTAGCGTAATATTACGATACACAATTTAAACTTCTAAATGTGAATATTTATAACCAAATGGGTTTTCTAAATTTTGTTAGTTCCCCCATGACAGAAGCATGTTATTTGCGGGTCAAAAGGGAGCATATGTACACATTCGAATCCTAAATGTTTCATCTAAGGACAACGTATCTGTTTTATAATGAACAAAAGGTCGCAAGAGCCATCGGCATGAACTAAGTAGACCCAAAATCTTGAGGACTAGTGACTAAATAGGCAACTCTTGCGAGAAAAATTTTTCCCTTCAGAAATCACCCCTACCTCCTACCAAATTCCCTTTTTGATCCTGACCAAGTTTACATTCTTCTTACTCATAATTCGGGCCTCTGCAATTCTGCAGTTATATATCTTTGTTTCTTTGTATTGTGTTTTTTCTGCCCTTGGTAATAAGCTGAGAACAGGCTCCTTTATCCCAAAGTTATATATTTAATTCAGCTGATTTTCTTTTATTCTGTGATTTCACTCTTAACATTTTTATCTTTTTAAAAAGAAATTTATTTTTGTATATGGTTTATATGGCTTATGTGTACATGTGATTGTACATGTGTGCATCGATGTGTACATGTGTATGTATGTGTGTGCATTTTCATGTGGAGATCAGAGGTTGATGTCAAGTGTTTTCTGGATCACTCTTACCTGTGTTTTTTTTTTCAGGCTCTCCTCACTAAACAGGGAACTTGATCTTTTGACTAGACTGGCTAGCCAGTAGTCCCCTGGGATCCACCTGTGTCTACTGCCCTGACTCTGGGGTTACAGAGATGTGCTACCATACCTGGCTTCTATGTGCCTACAGATCCTTGTCACTTTACCACCCCTGCCCCCAAGCTGGCTCCTCGGGATTCTTCTTACATTTCTCATTCTCTTGGAGCTTAAGCCTTAAAATTGGTATATATGACTTAAATTGTTAGCCCTCTGGCCCAATCAGTTCAATTATTTCCTTACTGATTTGCATTCTTTTAGTCAAAAAACAAACATTTATAGAACCCCCAAATGTCAGCATATCCTAAAAAAGTATTTGAACTTTTTTTTTAAAAACTTTACTAGCACCTTTTACTTTGTGTATCTCTGAATTTCAGTCAGAAGTTTCAAGCCAAAGCTTGGGCTAGGTTTTAGCATTTATGGTTATTTCCTTTTACTATCTAGTTAGAGGAATGTTTCTATTTATAAAGAGTACCAGCAGGTAACTAGATAGAGGTGGGGATTCTGGCCCATGAAATATAAACTTACCACATTGTGTTTCCTTCCCATACAGCTTTCTCCACGTTCTGATAAATATCAGAAACAGACACAATGATGTTGTCCCTACAATGGCCCAAGGCGTAATTGAGTACAAGGAAAAGTTCGGGTTTGATCCATTCATTAGCAGTAACATTCAATATTTCCTGGATCGGTTTTACACCAACCGCATTTCTTTCCGCATGCTTATTAACCAGCACAGTAAGTTGGGTTGTTTGGGGTCCAGTTTTGAACAGGTAACCATATTAATTTTTCTGAAAAGTTTTCCTTTTTCTTCACTTTTACTTTACTGACTTAGACTATAGAAACTTCATTTCTAGTTTAGTTTTTCTTAAGTGAATCCTTCATATTATAAAAATCTGTTAATCAGTATTCTTGATTCAAAGTTGTCCTTGGAAGGCATTTGTGATGCATATATTATAGGCAGGATCACTGCCTGCCTTTCAAAGGCTCTGCTGTTAACATTTCTGTGGAGTCAAGGGACTGGCTTGAATGGTAGCCACATTAATTTCTCAATAATTTAATTTATATGGGAATATTTTTTCTTAATCCGAAACATGCATTTTCTTTTTTAGTTTTAAAAACACCAATACTGGGAATATTGAATGAGCATGTTAGATATATGAGCAATTCCCTTTATACCACAGTGTTAGATAAAATCTGATTTTTAATTAGTCCATGATGCCACACTGAGAGGTTTAGAATACTCTCCATGGTGATAAATGGGGGCGGGGGACATCTAAAATTCTTTCAACACGGCGAACTTCTTGACTGATTTCCAGTACTGTCACCTTGTTTGATTTTTTAATTCTAAGGAAAAGCATGCACATATTTGGAGTTATCCTTGCAGAATCAGAGAATGGACAAAGCATTTTTAGTTCATTTGATTTATTTAGATAAACAAATGTTATAGGACTGTTAATATGTACTTATAGCCAGGCAGTGACAGCACATGTCTTAATCTGCATACTTGAGAGGCAAGAGACAGGTGATCTCTAGGTTTGAGGCCAGCCTGGTCTACAGAGTGAGTTTCAAGATAGCCAGGGATACACTCAGAGAAACCCTGTCTTGATAAAACAAAAAAAGTATGTATTTATTTATATTTTTAGAAACATGTATGACAATTGATAGAAAAAAAGGGAACCTAAATACAAGCCAGCTAATTTACTGAGATAGTGGCAGTTTCCTAACATAATCGTATTTACGTTCACATAGATATACATATGTTTTGTTGTTGATTAAACTCATGCACCTCTGTTTTTCGTATTTTTAATAGGTTAGAACTTTATGTACAGGCATACACCTATATTTACCATTTTTTCATAATCTCAAGTCATTCTTATTTTGTTTAGGTATTTATTCTCCTTTTGTGGAGTCTAAGTTATTCCCAAATTTTGATTGATTTTATACTTATAAAAATTTGACTTGCGTTGCTTTTTTTCTTTTCAGCTTCTTTAGGCTTTTATTTGGAAATAAATAACTGCAACTATTGTATAGAGTAAAGTGGGATATTTTTCTAAAACTATTTAAACAAATACTGTTTGTGTACACAGAATTGCAAAATGTCCTCTGTGATGGAGGCATTTGCAGTGCTGCCTGTGAGGTTTCTTCATGAATGGCCCATCCTGCATGTTGGAAATACTTAGTGACTGCAGTAAATGGCTGCAAGTGTTGAGCCCCCAGGGAGATAGCCTGCCAAGCATGGAAGTGTCTTGATCTAGTTATCATCAGCAGAGGAAGAAAGGATTGGGCCCCTGACATGCACTGCCACTATAGGATCTACTACCTGTGACTGATGGGACTTAAAGTACATCCCTCCCCCTTTTCCTGATGTATTCCGCCCCCCACCCCATCAGCTGTATTGCATGACTCTGAGTCATTGTGGATGCCGAAATGATTCTAAGAAGATCGTTTGGGCAGTTAGAAATTTATTTCTGTGCTTGGCCATATCAGCTTGCTGTATTTCAATCCCTTTCTTTCTCTTTTGTGTTCATTTAGCACTTCTGTTTGGTGGTGACACTAACCCGGCTCATCCGAAACACATAGGGAGTATCGATCCCACCTGTAATGTAGCTGATGTGGTGAAAGGTAAGGATACCAACCCCCCTTACCACTGAGCACGGCAGAAATGGCATTGGGTTTATTTGAGGCAGCTCAGCTGTGGGGTCATGTTGCTGTATAGTTTGTGATTCATCAGACCATGTTAGGCCTAAGTCAATTAATCAAGTATGAAATATTCTAGAAAAATGAATAATTTCTAATGCTCAAACACTAGTTTCTACTTCATTGGTCAGAGAGTTGTACTTGTATTTTTCTCTTAAACAGTAAACATTTCAGAAAGTTCTAGATTTGACTTGCCACCATTTAAATTATTATCTTGTTATAAAATGAGTCTGCATTTACACTTGCCAAATCTATGTGTCTTTTTCTTACATACCTCTGGTGTTAGAAGCTATACAGCTGCCGGGCGGTGGTGGCGCACGCCTTTAATCCCAGCACTTGGGAGGCAGAGGCAGGCGATTTCTGAGTTCGAGGCCAGCCTGGTCTACCGAGCGAGTTCCAGGACAGCCAGAACTACACAGAGAAACCCTGTCTCGAAAAACCAAAAAAAAAAAAAAGAAGCTATACAGCAAGTGGGCTTAGCTGGATGGACAGAAACTACATCACATTCCCAGGGTAGAAGAGGCAGGTACTCATAAGTCCCTAGTACCCTAGGGACTTTGAGTTTGAATAGCTGGTTCCCATTATTCATTTAAAATAAATGCTGAATGCTATGTCAGGAAAGCTCCACTACCTGTGACCCACCACGTTCCAGTGTTTCTCAGTTTTATCTTTGTGCAGATTCATGTTCCCAACCTATCTCCTTCCCCAGATTGCATTTCCTGCTCTGCTTCTCATCTAGCTTTAAACACTCAGCTGGCAAGTTTGCATGATCATACTCTGTCCTGGTTTTCATCAGGACCTTGGTTGTTCTTCAGCAACCACTGCTAAGGACAGCCTGTGCAGTGTATTTTCCAGGTGCTGGCTGCGGCTCTGTTGGCCAGAAGACATTTCCTCACATTACTTCAGTTTTAAGGCAGCTAGGTCCAGCTGATAGATATGTGACTTTTCTCTTGAGCTGTAATTGATGTTAGACTGGGGACTATGTCTTTTCTTGTTTGATAACTTTTATAGAACACTGGAATGTCTGAGGAAATAGAAGATCTATAAGTATTCTGTGGCTTGATAATTTTAGACATTTCAAATTGTTAAATAAATTTTATTATTAAAAAATGTGATGTCTGGTCATGGCAACACATGCCTTTAATTCCAGCACTCAGGAAGGCAGAGGCAGATGGATCTCTGTGAGTTTGAGGTCAGCCTGTTCCGGGATAGTCAGGGAACCCTGTCTGGAATAACCAAACCAAACGAACAAAAAACACCACCACCACCACCACCACAACAACAACAACAAAACAAACAAACCAAAAGTGGGCTACAGAGACCGCTCAGCTGTTAAGAGTATTTACTGTTCTTGGAGAGGACCCAGATTTCTCTTCCCAGCACCCACATAGCAGCTCACAGCTGTCCAGTTTCAGTGCCCTTTTCTGACCTCTTCTTCTGACCACATATATGTATGTGCATAGACATCCATGCAGGCAAAACTCATACACATGAAGTAAAGTCAAAAAATATTTAAGAAATTGTGGGGACCTGGAAAGATGGCTCAGTGGTTAAGAGCATTCCATCTTCCAGAGGACCCAGGTTCAATTCCCAGAACCCACATGGTAGCTCACAACTGTAACTCCAGTTCCAGGGAATCCAACATCCTTGTTCAGACATACATGCAGACAAAGCAGCAATGCACATGGCATAAGGATAAATAAATTTTTAAAATAAAAATAATTTTAAATTAAAAAAAATCACACACTAGGATTAACTAGTCCCCAAAGTCTGGTTTCTTAGCTGTGATGTTGATGTGGTGGTGACTTATTAGTCATAGCTTTAGAGATAGAGATATTTTTAAATGTCTGTACATGCTATAAAATAAGGGATTTGCTTCTAAATCAGAGAGATGGGGAAAAAAAAAGGACTGGGCCTCTATGAAGACTAGTTGAGGCTTTGATGAGTACATGGTGGTTCATTATACCGTGGTTTACACTTTGGTACGTGTTTGAAATTCTTCATGATAAAGTTTTGAAAAGCACTCAAAAAAAAGTCTTTGACTAATTTTTAGGGAGGATATATCTGAGGGCCGGTAGAATTTGATAAGTACTAGAGTCTTATGAAACTTAACAATTTGTACCATACAGAGAGATTAAGCATTGCTACAGTGCATCAAATGCCTTGTGTCATTCAAGGAGAATGTCTCCTGTGACTTGACTCTTAAAGCTGAAAGAACTTAAGTTTTATGACTGTTACTGTTAACAGTATTCTGTTATTAGTATGTATTAACTACTGATATTGTTATGTGATCTCTAACCTATGCCATAAACTTCTGCATCATTCTTAGTGACAACTTTATACCACTAACTGGAAGATTATTCAGAATAGTGTAATGTAACACATGTTTGAAAGGAAATGAAAAGCATGAAAGTTTATGTCTGAGTCTCCCAGTCTCGCTCTGTCAACCATCTTTCTATGGCTGGGAAGCAATGCCTGAGGAAATCAATCCACTTATAGGAGAAACTATTTATGTTGGTTCAGTTTCAAAAGTTTCCAGTGTACTGTTTGCTTGTCCCCATCACTGTAAGCCTGTGACAGTGTGTAATATTGTGCCAGTGAATGTATGCCACAGCAAAGCTGCTGTTTTTTAGGTAGCTGGGAAACAAAAAGAGAAAGGGGCCACAGTCCCAATATCAAGTCAAGATCAGTGAAGTGACCTAACTTCCTCACTGTCCCCCAGCCCTCCTAGGTTCTGTCCAATAGTACCACAAGCGAGAGGCCATTAATGTCCTTTGGGGACATTTAGGATTCAAAAATGTAAAGTATCAGTTTTCTTTGTTTATGTACAGTTCCAGTCTCTCCTTTTTCCTCATCCTTCCAATACTCACAGCTTATTTTTGCTGTGCTGCAGATTGAACCATGGGGCCTTAGGCATGGTGGGCAAGCACTTTAACCATTGAACATTATTCCCAGCCTTCTTTTTTACTTTTTATTTCAATACAGGGTTTGACCATATCTACCAGGCTGGCCTTGAACTCACGCTACATAGACTACAGAACTTTCCTTCTGCCTTGGCTTTCTTAGTAGCTGGGATTATAGGCCTGTACCACCAGGCACAGCCCACTCAGAGCTCTTTTCAAAAAAATTATTCTCTCACATCCTGACCTCAGTTTTCGCTCCCTCTCTCTACTCCTCCCAGTGATCCCCACTCCTCTCCTCTCCCCCAGATCCTGTCCTCCTCCGTTTCCCTTTAGAAAAGAGCGGGCTTCCCAGAGCTATCAACAGAACATGGCATATCAAATTACAATAAGACTAGGCACAAACTGTCATCAGGGCTGGATAAAGCAACCCACAAGGAGTCAGAGACAGCATCTATTCCCACTGTTAGGAGTCCCATTAAACACCAAGCTGTACAACCACAGAGGACCTTAGTCAGACCCATACAAGCTCCGAGCCCTGCTTAGGTGATCGTGTTGGACTTGTTCTCATGGTGTCCTCAACCTCTCTGGCTTTTACAATTCTTTCTCCCTGCTCTTCCACAGGATCCTCCGAGCTCCACCTAGTGTTTGGCCATGGATCTCTGCATCTGCTCCCATCAGTAGCTTGATGGAGCCTTCTAGGCATCGATCTCTGAGAAGAGCAGAATATCATTAGGAGTCATTTCATTGATTGTTTATTCATTGTTGTTGTTTTGCCAGTCAGTTTTGGGTCTCTGAGCTGTCTAGCCTTGGGTTCCTGCCCATCCAGGCTGTCTGCCTTCCTTTTAACTTTTTGCCTAGTATGTTGCAAATAAGTTTACTATACTCAATTGTGTGATTTGAGGAGAGGCATAACTAAAGGCTAGATTCTTGGTGAAGGTCTGTGTTGTGACTGTGACTCCCCATACTCCTTTGTCATTCCACTTACACATGCACACGCACACAGACACAGACACGCACACACACATCCTACTACTATATTTAAGAGGTGAGGCAGGAAGACTAACACAGTCTCTGTTCCTCTGTGCATCTTTCAGTAGTTTTCATCTTTCAGTAGTCTCTTTCCTTAAGTTAAAAGGTATTGGAGGGCAGTTTCAGATCCAAAAGGGTAAACTGCTGCAAAGCCATGGCCACATAATGACCTTTCTGGCAACCTCCCTTTACATCAAGGTGCTTTACAAGTATCTACATTTATAGAACTTTATTTTATAATACTGGAGATTGAACCCAGGGTCTCACATGCAAACACTCCACAAGTGAACTATATTCTGATCCTCTTTTCATTTTTTATTTTCGAACAAGATCTTGTTAAGTTACCAGACTTGCTCTGCCCTCAACTCTATAGCCCAAGCAGTCTTTGAACTTGTCCTTCTGCATGAGCCTCCAGAGTAGCTGGTATTAGAGGCCTGCATCACCAAAACAGTTTTTTACTTCCTTAGCTGTGAAGAGCTTGCATGGTTTAAGCATAGTTAGTCCATCCCAAATGACCCCGTGTGTATGTGCATTAGCATCCTCATGTGTGCACACATGTGTTTTACAGCCTTCACAAGTTTTAGTGAACTAAAACTGATGCCATACTTAGGCCCTTTGAGACAGACTACAGAAAATTTTTATGTAGGAGGGTATGAATGCTATTTTTATTTTTGACTAGACAGTTGTATAAATGCGTAGAAGTAGGGATCCACCCGGCACAATAGTAACTGACTCCACAGACCTCTCTGTGTATGCCTCCTCATGGTGTAGTCAGCACATTGATTTCTACCTTAATAGATCTATAAATTACAGAGTCAGTAGTGAATGCTAGAATTAGTGTTGTAAGGCAACTCCTGTCATCCTTTGGCAGGGACCTTCTGTGCTGTCCCTTCTTCCTCCTTTCCTTGTAAGAAACCAGACAATCAAATGGACAATCCTGATATGAGAGTATTTTAAAGATACCAACTTAAAGCTTTGCTTTGCTATAAAAGTTAACTTTTGCAGCCTTGCTAAGTTTTCTATGTCATCCCCCACAAGGGGTTAAATAATAAGATTACCAGCATGTTAATTACAAATAAGGAGTCAGGAGCTAGAGGTGTGATTTTCCAAATGGGGAACCAGGATCCACAGTCCCAGGGCCCAGGGATCCTGCCACCCAGGCAAGGCAGCTCCAAAGTAAATAATGGAGTTGGAGACAGGGTCAGGGTTGTTCTTGCTGCTTCTTCACAGAATCCGCTTCTTTCTTGCTGCCAACATCTCATAGAAGGGGTCCATGCTTACAGCAGCCGGGATGGACTTGATCCACTCATCCTTCTCCTCTTGTGTGGGTGCTGAGATCCGGTACAACCATGTGGTTCCCCTCTACTACCCGACCATCGGCCTCAGTTTTGCAGGCTTTGATGAGCTGCCCCTTATTGTTGGGAATGTAAAGCTCAAAGCAGTCGGGCTTCTGAGGATCATCCAACTCACGAATGAGTGCTCAAGTTCTCTAGGAGGATGATCCCTTGGGGCTCCTTGTCCATAGTGTACTCAAAGTAGTAGAGGCGGTTGTCTGTAAGGATGGACGCTGGTTAGCGCCGCTTCCAATCTTTACCCAGCCCCCTCCCAGCTTTAGGAGCCAGTCTTCTCCATCTGGGTTGAAGAAGGTGTGGGTGAGATCATTCTCATCATCCTCAGGGATTTTGAAGGGCTCATTTTGGATGCTGTCATAGAGGTTCCTGAGAAGATCCTCAGGCAGGTCCCCACCCTCATTGATGCCCCAGTTCGTGGCCACAAAGCGCTCCAGGCTTGTCTTGTCTCTGACATTGGGATTGTGAAGGCTGGTGTTCAGCGTGATCACAGCAAAGGACAACATGTAGGTCAATTTTCTGAGCCTCTCCAGGGAGGCGGAAGCTCCATAGGAATTGCCGGAGGGCCTGTACCAGGTTGAGGTCAGTGAACTCCTGTAGATCCACAAAAGCATGGAGCACAGACAGGTTTAGCTCTTCCCTTTCCCCTAGGTAGTCCACAATGGCTGTCTTGTTCAGCCCCTCACCCTTGTACAGGAAGCGGGCAGTTTCCTCAGGTGTGTTCTACAGAAGTTCATGCTCCACCAAGAACTGGATCCCCTTTTTGGGATCCATGTTGAATTTCTTCCTGCCCATTGCCATCTTCCGGTACCGCCGCAAGGTCTTACTGCTCTCATTGGCCTCCAGGCCCTCCACCTCATTTATAGCTTCACTTAGCTCATCCTGCAGGCGCTGGCTCTCCACCAGCAGCTCCTGCTTGCGAGGACAGATGTTCTCTAGCTCCATGTGCTCCTCTGGAGTCAAGCCTGGGGGCTCGTAGACACCGTCCTCCATGGTGGCCAGGAAGGCCTTGGGAGTCCGGGCGGTTCCGCTAGCTGGGGCTGCATCCACGTCGCCCCACAGACTCGAGTGAACCCCGCTCAGATGCTCCAGGAGCCACCGCCACCTCCTCAGACTCTCCCTTCACGGCCCAACCGCCTGGCCGGTGTGCTTCTATGTCATTTTTATGTTATTATTGCTTAGCATGATAGTATACAAATGGCCTCCTGAGTGCATGGTATTATTTCGGATTGGAAATAATATCCTTTGCTCTCAATGTGGCCTCCTTAGATTGCAAGTAACAGACTCATTCTAGTTGGAATTGGGAAACAGAATTACCAGATTGTTTTCTTAGGTATCTTGAAACTGGAGTTGCCAAATTATGACCTCTCTACTTGCTTTTTTTTTTTTTTTTTTTTTTGACTAAACCACTTAAGACAATGCCAAGTATTCTAGGCCTTCCTACATCACGATACTTCTTGGTGCCCATTTGACTTATGGTCATCCTGAATGTCCCATCTTGAGTTTACAAAGAGTAGATTTTCTTGATTCAGTTCATCTTGCATTTACCCATGACTACAAGTTTTAAGTCTGGCTGAGGGTAGCCTGGGGATTCATTATGTTAGATGTTTTGTCTGCACTTCCCCAGCAGACTTTGTGTATGAAGTTTGAGAAAATTAGTGGATTCCATTTAGGATGGATTTGGGGTAGGAAAGCTAATAATATGTATTGCTTTATATTTTTGTGTGACCTAAGGGTTTCTAAAAAGTAGCATATTGGTTCCAGAGATTTCTTTCTAAGGAGCAAGGACATGGGTCAGTGTGGTCTATTGTAAACATTCACTATAGGTGGCCAATGTCAAAACTATGCAGCCAGTGAGGGGATACATAACACATCAATCTCATCTTAGGATACTGACAAAGTAGCTTCCAGTTCAGCTGTGGCTCAGGGAGCGAGTGCATATGCAGTAGGAGGGCCAAATTGTGTTTATTTTGTTCTTTGTTTTGGGTTTTCAAGAAAGGACCTCATGTAGCCCAGGCTGGCCTCAAATTTGGTATCGCCTAGGATAATCTTCAACTCCTGAATCCCTTTTACTTCACTTTCTAAGTGCTGGTATTCCAGCTGTGTTCCACCACTCTCAGCTCTCAGTCTTTGGCTCATATGGGAGCATGCAGAACAGATTCATTTTAAATTTGTAAATTATTATTTTCTTTTTTATGTGTATGGGTATATTATATATTTCTGTGTTATCACATGAGTACCTGGTGCCCACAGAGACCAGAAGAGGGTGTTAGATCTCCTGGAACTGGAGCTACAGATAGTGATGTGAGGTGCTAGGGATTCTAGAAGAGCACCAGTTAAGAAGTTGGATGGAGGGGTTGGGGATTTAGTTCAGTGGTAGAGCGCTTGCCTAGCAAGTGCAAGGCCCTGGGGTCAGTCCTCAGCTCTGAAAAAAAGACAAAAAATAAGAAGTTGGATGGTTGGTTTAGGTGTCTTTCGTTTGGCAAGGTACTTTGAAAACACCTGCTTATGTTGTTTTGCTTACCCTTATGTTATTACACATGAAAATAACGGTGTGGTGTTGTTTTGTTAAAAAAAAGAAAAGAATCTTGATGTTGGAGAGATGGCACAGCAGTTTAGAGCACTGAGTGCTCTTCCATAGGCCCTGCTGGGTTCAACTCCTAGCACCCACATGGTAGCAAACAACCAATTGTAAAACCAGTTTCAGAGGATCTGGTGCCCTCTTCTGGCCTCTGTGGGCACTGCAGTACACTAGGCAAAACACCCATTCACATAAAATAAAATAATAAATAATAAATCAGAGCTGGAGCGACTGCAAAGTTTATACAAGTGCTTGCTTATGCAAGTATGAAGACGCTAAGGTCATGTTCCCAGAGCCTACATACATGCATCTGTCTCAAACAAGTAGAAGGCAAGGACTAACCCTTGAGATTGTCCTCAAAGTTTCCTGTGTACTGAGGCATGTGTGTTTGCACTCACAGAGAAACATGCACACACTTGGACAAATACACATAAAAGATAAATAAAAATGTCCTTTTATCAGTTTGAAATCTTTTATGGCTATTTATGTGTTCTTTATTCTGACAGGAATTTGAAACTTGAGTTTCTAAGATTTTACTTTATTCTGTTAGACTTAAAGTTATTGTCTCTGACACGTTTACTTAAAAATTCTTCAATACTTCAATTCTAGCTCTTTATGCCTGTAAATGAGTAATCTGTTCTTTTGGATCACTCTTTTAGAGGAGAAGAATGAAAAATGTCAGCATTCCAATTCTAAATGAGTGGGTTAAGCATAAAATCTGGGAGATGTCTATGATAGATTGGGAGTAGAGAAGTCTAATCAAATAACTTCCATGATCTGTTGGCATTTCCTATGTGATATTTCTGAAAACTACTTCATGGCTAAATAAAGATGGATCTTCTGAAAACATTCTATTACCATTGCAACTGTTCTTAATGCAATGAGTATCACTTATGTTTACTGGCAATAATAAGTTCCCATGTTTTCTTTTCAAGATTAGCCATGAATACTGACTGAAATATAGTACAGGTAAAAATAGTTTGGCAATAGCTTTTCAAAAAAAATTGATTTCTAATTTAAAATGCAAAATATTAGAGAACTTATTATAAGGTGAACTTAGCAAAACTCTAGATATAAAGGAAATATCCAGACCAGTAACTGTATTTTGGTTGTTGGGATTTTTGAAGTGGTTGTAATTTATGTTAAATTACTTTACTTTTAGGAAAAGAATGTCCCATTTTAGTACCGCCAAATACCTAGTAGTTCCATGATCATATATGTCATGGGAGAGACAGTACAGAATATGTAACAGAGCCTTGAATTTTCAAGCAAGTGGTCACTAAATCTAGATTCCACCTGCTTCTGCCTGAGTGCTGAGATTAAAAGCATATGCCACCATACCTGGCCTACTCGCTGATTATTTTTTAAGTCTGTTCCTAGACCTCAGCACACAGATACCACTTCGGGTTTATTTCATAACCTGAACTCTTTTGACACTTGGTGTTTGGGATTGAACCAAGGCTTTTCTAGGCAAGAACTCTACTTCAGAGCTACACACCCATCCCTTAGTCAGATGCTTATTCTGTATGTATTTTATCTAGAGCATTTTAGTAGCCTATTAGAGTCTATGCATACTAATATAAATTTTTATTAGTAATACTCCCAACATCTGTTGGTTGGCTGATGTGTGCGAGTCCACATTGCGATGTCTTGAGATTTTCAAAATAATGAAAAATTCTTATTAAGCATTGATAAACTACATAGTATAATGAAACTAAAAGTATTTTCTTTCATATATGGTGTTAGAAGAAGCCATACTAAGTTTGAAATTGGCTGTCCTCCAGACACTTCTATGCCTAGCATGTTTTCAGTGTTGCTATGCTCAGTAATGGCAAAGCTAATGCCATGGATAATTAGAACATTTAGTTTTTGTCACTATTTTATAGTAAAAGAAATTTAGTATTTAAACATTATTATATATCTGGAGGAGTTGTGGTGTACTGACTTTGTATATAGATAGTGAAGCATTATAAATTTCAGTATTTGGGGTCTTAAAAGTTCATGGTCAGCTTTTGTGCTATCACGTCACTAGGTGGAGATGTAGCATTGTTTGGTAGACTAGCCAAAGCAGAAAGACCTGGTTCCTGTTCTTTTCTCTCTTTTCTTTCTCTCTCTCTTTCTCTCTCTCTCTCTGTCTCAAAAAAGAAGTATTTTTATGTATAATTGATGAGATTTTTATATCCTAAGGAAAATTTGCAAATTTAGTGTAGTTTAAAATTCTTTTTTCAGAGTAAAAATTCAACCCCAGTTTAATGTCTCCTAATTTTTAAAAGTTATTTTCCATTCTTACTGCTATTTGCTTTTTGTTTTCTATGTTTGTTGTATCTTGTCGGAATTGTCTGATGTCTCCGTCTCTGGTGCTTAATTCTAAAAGTTTAACTAGATGTGATTTTTTTAAATGTGTGGACAGATAATATTAGATGATTAGAATATGAAATTCTGACTTAGTAGCAACACAAGATAAATGAACTTAAGAGTCTGAACATACCCTGTTCTTACCGTTGTATTATTTTAAGGTGGTTACTGTCAAATTTTAACATTTCAATTCTCTGGAGCTTATTCCTCTCCCTTTCTATCTTTCCTTCTGTCATCTCTTGAATCTTAAGTGAGTACATTCTCTATGCACAGTGTTGATTCATCTCCATGAAGCTGATACGAAGCTGAGAACATTGCAAATGTGCCCGTGGAACATAATAAAGTAATTTGAAATTGTAAAGGTGAAACTGAAAAGTCTTATTCGGATAAACAGTGTGGCAGTTCTCAAGTGTTTACATGGAGTTACCTTATCATTCAGTGCTTTCCTATTCCTAGGTCCATGAAAAACGAAAGTGTGTTCACACAAAAGCTTAAACATGATTATTCATAGCAGTATTAGTCACTAATATACAGATGGTAGAAACAACTCAGTCAACGTCTACCAGCTAGTAACTGCATGAAGAAAATGTGGTATATATTTAGAGTGGCCATTACTTTCAAATGTTTTTATTCTATGAAATTTAAATACATGGAATGACTACTGGTTCATGTTACAATGTAGATGACCCTTGAAAACACTGTCTTAATTTCTTTTCCTATTGCTACAATGAAGTGCCCCAACAAGAGCAACTTAGGGCAGAAAGGGTTTACTTGGCTCTAAATTCCAGGTTACATTCCATCATGGCAGGGAATTCATAGTGGAAGGAGGTTGATAGAATTGGTCACATGACATCTGCATCCAATGCCAAAGAATAGTCAAGTAATGCATGATGCATGCATGTTAGTGTTTGGCTTGCTTTCTCCACTCTTAGTTTAAAATTCCCTTTCTCAGGAATGGTGATACTCGAATTGGCCAGGTCTTCCCACCTCAGTTAATATAATCTAATCATCCCAGATATGCCTATAGCCCAGTGTCCCTCATTGAGAGTCCTTTTCTGGGTGACCCTAGATTATGTCAAGTTGACAGAACTAACCATCACAAACACTGTGCTGAAGGAAAGAAACAGGTCATGAAAAGCCACATATTAGAGGATTCACTTTATTTCATATGTCCAGAATGGTAATCAGATGAAGTAGAAGGGTGGTCACCAAGGGTAGGGCAGAGAGGAATGGCTGCCAATAGTGTGGGACTTCTGCAGTGATAAAAATGTTCATTGTAATAAGGGGTGCACAACCTGCAGATAGTACTAAATACCACTGAATTGCATGTTTACTATAAATGGGTGACCAGTATAAGAATTATGTGTCAGTAAAGTTTTTAAGGTGAGTTAACAAAAGGCCTATGATATAAAGCCAAGGAATAGCAATTGCCCACCTAAACAGGCACTAAACTAAGTTCTATATAACATTATAAAGTAAATGGAAGCCACTGATCCTGTCCTCAGATTGGTTTTCAGTGTTCTTTTCCTTTTTAAAAATGGGTTACAGTTCAAGACAAAAGTTAGTAAATATGTCATGAATCTCTTTTGCTTTCTTAGTTCATTCCCCACCTTTTAAACTTTCTATACTTGTCTTCTAGCTATTTTTGTAATGGTCTCGATTTTCATACCTGATGTCTATTTTCCTCTGTTGAAAAGCAGACTCTTGCACCTTAAACTTTATATCAGCTTTAACCTGTTTTTCTTAACTAACTTATCAGACACTTTAAAGACAATGGATGGTTCAAATGTAAATTCTGCACCTCATGGAAAACCTGTTTACTAAATTTATTATTGGGGTTTCATTTACTAGTAACTAGAAGATCATAACTGTTGGCAAATTTTTAACTTTTATTTTATGTGTATGAATATTCTGCCTCCATGTATATGTGTACACCATGCACATGGCTGGTACCTACAGAGTCCATAGAGGGCATCAGATCTCCTGGAACTTGAGTTATGGGTGGCTATGAGCCACCATGTGGATGCTGGGAATTAAACCTGGGCCCTCCGCAAGAGCAAAAATTGGTCTAAACTGCTGAGCCATTTCTCCAGGTCTGGCAGTTGTCAATATTTTAAATTACAGAAAGTATTGTTTTGCTACAATTTAATCAGATTCTGTGGTGTTTAGAAATACAATCCTGGGTTTATAAATTTCCATGAAAAATATCTTTTAGCTGTATTTAAAAGTTAAACAATAGTGTGCTCGCATAAACCTAACTTTATTGTTACTAATCTATGATTCTGATATGGCTGTGGTTGTTAAAACATAGAAAAGAGAAAAAAACATAGAAATATTTTAGTCATAGTAATGCATTGAAACCAAAAGACTATTTTTAAAGATGGTATTTGATTCATTTGAAGTGCTTTAGAGAAATTCTTTATTTCTATGTATACACCCACATGTTTATATCTGTCATTAATGCAACAATTAAATTTTTCTTTCTTAACAGATGCGTATGAAACAGCCAAGATGCTTTGTGAACAGTATTACCTGGTAGCTCCAGAGCTGGAAGTTGAAGAATTCAATGGTAAAAGACAAAGCATTTTAGATAAGATCAGACTGGGTCAGGGTGTATAGCCATAGCAAGAAAAAGTATTTTAGTGTTAGTACAAAGGAGACTTAGATGCTAATGATATCCATCTTTGTTTCCAAAGATAATTAAAATGGGGCTGTTTGCCATCTTTGCCGTTTCAAATGGTTCATATCACTTAGTCAACAGGAATGTAATAAGTTCACTTTTGAAAAGGAATGTGCAGTTGTACCCTGTGCTCTTAGTAGCCTTTTCGAAATCAACGTTGGGGTTAATCTTGTTGCCATCTTTCCTTTTATATGTGTTTTTTTTTCTGCTTAGCCTTCAGTTTCTATTTTTCATTCTTGCAAGAGAGACTTCTGGAAGTAAAATTCCTTATGTCTGTATAGAATTCTGTGACATTTATTAAGTGCTGCTTTCAACTAATGGTGTTTCCGGCAATGACTGTACAAAATAGACTTTATCATTTCTTGAGTCTCGAGTATAAAAATCCCAACCACTATTTTTCATTGACTTTTAAAAATGTTACTATTAGAGAATATTCATATTTTGTTCATCTATTTTAGAAAGCCAACAAAGCCTCTAATTAATCATCCACTATAGCCACTAGCCCAGATAAGGAAGAATCATAGCCAAACACATTTTACATGGTTCTAAAAGAGAAAAGAAATTCAACTGTAAATTCCCAAAGAAAAGTTACACATAATTGTAGCAAGCCTTTAGATGACTCCTAAGAATGTTAGTTAACTTAAAAGAAATACAACTGATAAAGTGTTTTTCATTTCCTTGAAATATTGGACTGAAAAGGTTGAAATTGAATTCTGAGGCTGTTTATATAAACTAATGATTGCTGTTATGCCTGCCACAAAGATAAACTAAGCACTCAGCTTGCTTCTCAGACCCCATTACAACCCAATAAAAGAATCCTCAAAAAATAGCAAAGGAAGCCAAGGAGGCTTATAAGTGGACCACTGTATTAGTCCCTTTAGGCTGCTAAACAAAACCATCAGAGATTGGGTAGTATTAAATAACAGACATTTGTTTCTCATGGGTCTAGAAGCTGAGAAGTACAGGCTCATGGTGCAACAGATTTGGTGCTGGTGAGGCCCATTTTCTGACTTACGATGACTTCTTGGTGTGCCTTTACATGTAGTAAAGGGCCAAGGAGCATTCCGGTTGGGGTGTCTTTTATCAGAGTGCTAATCCCATTCATAAGGTTCCACTCTAATGACAATGAACTCCAAAGGGCCCACCTCCAAGTGCCATCATTTTGGATTAAGTTTCAAGGTGTGACTTGAGAAGGACACAGACACTGAGTCCATGGCAACCTATTAGTGCCAACTTGAATACAACCAGCTAGAAGTATGCTGAGTTATATACCAGGGCAGAACCAAACAGAAAGGAGTCAGCTGCTGCAGACGAGGCTACCATTTTCCTAGTTATCCAGGAGAGGGACTGTGGGAGCAGAGCTGAGTGGTACGAACAACTAGAACAGGAAGGAAGCCAAAGGATTGCGATTAGTTTCCTGAAAGCTGATCGAAGGGAAGCCTGGAGAGATGGCAGGGGGTAGCTGCCATCTCTCCAGAGCTGTCTGGCTCTGCTACCAACAGTACCATGATTGTGTGTTGTCCAAGAACAACTTACTGTATGCGATGTGTGAATAACATTATTCCGAAGTAAAACCTTCATTTTAGCATTTGAAGGTCTCTGGTTGTCATCTACCGTACTAAAGGCTTATTCTAAAGTCTTGATAGTCTTGATTTGAGTTTTAAAACTCCAAGTCAGTCTTCTCCCTCCGGGCACTATCCAAAGGGAAAGGAACACTAGCTACCTCCTGCTGAGCACCTCTCTTCCACATACTGTTCTCAGTGCTTTGCATGACGTCCGTTCCTTTGATGTTCCTTAGAAGATCCCTGGTTCAAGGAGAATACTATAGAGACTCAAGGGTTTCATTGTAGTAGAAAGTTTCATGAACTTCATAGTCTAGTCTACACCATGTCCCATTTATTATAATATAGCACATTATAATTACTTTTGTGTCTGGAATAAGGATTGGTTTAGGCTCACAACTTGAAAAGTTTCAATCCATGTCTCTTGCTTCTATTGCTTTGGACTAGAGGCAAGGCAAACTATCATGGCAGCAGGAGAATGTGACAGATGAAGCTGTTCCCCTCACAGCAGCCAGGAAATCAGCCAAAGACCAGGCCAGGGACAAAATACCTTCTTCAAGGGCATGTTCCAAGAACCTATCCAACCAGGCCCCACCTGATATTTTCTACCATTTCTCAATACTATGATTAAATTATGAATCTATCAGTAGATTAAGCCTTCTTGTTTCGTTCATTTCCCTGAAGCCTATCATCTGGCAGCTAGTCGAGCCTTTAACATGAGCGTTTCAGTGAATAGTTCAGATTCAAACCACAGTGCTATTAAGTCCACATTTACCACCCCTTTCATTTGGCTCTACCCTCACAAATGACCACTGGGGTTGATGGCAGATCTGTCCTCCTGATTTGAAAAATTCCAAATGATATTTGTATTTGTATGTCCTGGTGTGATGCTCAGAATACCATGACACAGGTGATACTCTTCCAGTTTTGCTCAACAAAGTTTGAAAGAGCATGGCTGATTTACTCAAGGTCACATAGCTGCAACGAAGGAAGTGGAGTTAGTCACCACAGTTTTGCTTGATTCTGAAGCTTTGTTCAGTTACGTCATTAAGTGTGGGAATCTGTATTATTTGTCTTTTATGGAGATTTGTTTGATGTACTTGGAAAATAGAAGCATCATTTTTTACTTTCTCCTACTTTAGATCCTTATTCATTGATGGTTTTGTCTCTATTTTCAGCCAAAGCACCAAACAAACCTATTCAGGTAGTTTATGTGCCGTCACATCTGTTTCACATGCTATTTGAGTTGTTCAAGGTAAGTGGAATTTTAAAACATGGGAAGAAGTCTTCATTTTAAATGGCTTTGATTCTGGGCATAATGGATTCATTAGATTAGCATAAGAAAAAGATTTTGCATAACCATTTTAAAAAGTCTATTTCTGATATCCTGTGGGCTTTATAATCTGTACACTGTGAGATGAAAAATTGCTGTGTACAGTATAGTTTTGTGAATATTAGTACATATTGATCTCGAAACTTAATTATACTTTGGCGACTTCACATCAAATCCATACTGTTTTTCTTTCAGTTAGAATTTAGATTTTCAGACCTAGCAGAGGTTTTATTGGTGATTACCAGACCAAAATAAAAACATGCTTCTGTATCGCTATGATTCTGGAGCAGTAACTAAGCCAGGCACTGGTGGCGCACGCCTTTAATCCCAGCACTTGGGAGGCAGAGGCAGGTGGATTTCTGAGTTCGAGGCTAGCCTGGTCTACAGAGTGAGTTCCAGGACAGCCAGGGCTATACAGAGAAACCCTGTCTCGAAAAACCAAAAAAAAAAAAAAAAAAAAGGAGCAGTAACTATGCTACTGCATTAGTCATTCCAGTCCTGAGAGATCCTGTAACCGTTTTATAATTTGAATCATTTCAGAAGACCTGATAGAGGCAGCGGAGAAAAATGTGGAGTCTGGGCAAAAAAAGGAAAGAAAACAAAACCTTTTTCAGACTCTCTATGGCCTAAGCTGTTGCTTTTGTTACCCAGTCGCCAGTGATATTTACAGTAGCAGCGTTATGAGTACAGGGTATTTGAGCTACCATTTCACCACTTTAATATATGAAACGCTACATTGAACACCTAAAGAACCACTTGTTCTGGCTTCTTCCCAAGAACACGAATGCTACTGGTGTAACACTAGGATGACCATGCAGTTGTGAGTGTTCTCTTTGTCAGCTGGAACGTTCCAGAATTTCTTTTTGGTGGATATTATCCTTTTTTCAGTCCAGTGATTAATTTTTATGAGAAGTATGAATCTCTTCAGTTTTTTTCTGCATGCATATTAGAGGATAGGTGCTTTATACATGTAAGTGATGAATAACATTTAAAATGCACAAACCTGCTTCTGCAGCCGCATTACACATGATAAAAAAAAAAAAAAACATTCTTCTGGGTTGAGAGGAATAATTTTAAAACCCTAAAGCCACCAGGCATGATGGCACATGATTCTAATCCCGCCACGGGGCAGGTAAAAACAGGTGTATCCCTATGAATTGAAGGCCAGCCCAGTCTTCATTGTGAGACCCTGTCCCAACCACTCCCCTCCCCACAAAAAAAATCCCTAAATCTGCCCCCAAAGGAAAGAAAACTGTTTAACATGTGGAATGAGGCTACAATTAGATACATAATAGAACATCAGAAAAAATGTCCTTGATAGGAATCCATGGTTAGCCAAGCTCAGTAGAGGAAAAACCCACATAAATCTTATTAATAGTAGCTGTGCAATGTAATTATCATATATAAGTAATCTTGTGCGTGTTTCTTGTCTGAAATTGTGATTTTGGGGGCTAGGGGTGTAGCTCAGTGGTAGAGTACATGCTTAGCATGTGCGTGGCTCTAAGTTCTACCCCCAGCACCAAAAATGATCAGTACCTTTAATTTCATTGTACTTTGCAAGTCAGCAGCATGGTTTTTCAGAAAGAACTTATTGTTTTAGAACTCAATGAGAGCAACAGTTGAACTATATGAAGATAAAAAAGAAGGCTACCCAGCTGTTAAAACTCTCGTTACTCTGGGTAAAGAGGACTTGTCCATTAAGGTAATCTTTTATTTGCATTTTCCCTTTAATCATCAGTTGATTTAGTAGTATGTATCTAATAGCATGAGAGGGAAGGAAAGGAAACTGGTAGTTCTTGAGTGTGGTATTTGTAAGTAAAGTACATGTATCAGTACAAGTAATGTATCACTGCTTCCTCAGCAATGAACTGACCACATATATAGTGCTGGTCCCATAAGATGCTATTGTCTAGTGACATTGTAGTCATCTTGTTCTGTATAAGTACCTTCTATGATATTTGCCTATATAATCCCTTGATGACATTGCCTAATGGCACATTTCTCAGAGTGTGTCCGTGTCATTTATAGAAACATGACTGTATTGTGCTGGATTCTTGACTTAAGTTACTTCATTGTATGTTCATGAGCAGGACCTCAGTCCCAAGCTTATCAAATTTTGCTGCATTACTTTTTCTCCTTTGTTTACACTGGCCCCAAAGGAACCACTTTTCAGTGGAGTTCAAAGCCCTTACTCATTTTAGAGCCTTCCTTGCGTGTACTTTATTTAATGAGCTCTCATCGCCTCCTTCTTAAGCACAGATTGATTCCCCTTTTATTTTTAACATGTTGTGCCCTGCAGATAAGTGACCTAGGTGGTGGAGTCCCACTTCGAAAAATAGACCGCCTTTTTAACTACATGTACTCAACTGCTCCTCGTCCCAGCCTGGAGCCTACAAGAGCTGCACCCTTGGTAAGCATGGCAAACTGCTGCAGAAGAAATGATCTCTAATATAGGCATAGGCCCACTCCTCAGGTGGTTGTACTAGCCTTGCCTAAATGAGGATGTTTCTGGCGTAGTGGAGAGCAGAGGCACCTTTCTGCCTTAGCTATTTAGTCTGTGAGTTCTTTGGACTGAGAGTGCTTTCCTAATTTATCCAAGAAACACTCCAAGCTGAGTGTTTCACTCCCAAATACAGTATGAAAAAGCTTTTCTCTGTGGTAAGACTGCTGCTGGAGAGCCACTTACATTATGCATCACCCTCAGAGAGTGGACATTACCCATGGGTGAGCAAAGGGACGATGTAAAACGTGTGGCTTCAACTTAGTAGGAGAGATTTTAGTGCTGCCCTCCCTTATAGGCCCAAGTCACCCACAGCTTTTGGGTCACCACTGTCAAATTTGTTTATATAATTAAAATATTTAATTATGGAAACATTGGAATTTTCACATTGAATACTGTAAGCACAAAATATATAGGTGATGTATGTATTTTCAGAGGTCTCTCTGTAGCACTCTAGAAATAACCTTGAGCCTTAATTCAGGCAGTGAGAAAAGCCTCTGGTTACCATGGTAGCATTTATTCCTGGTAGGGCCACACTTTCTTCCCCTGCTGAGTGTTTCTAATTGACAAACAACAATTGAACCCTTTGTTATTAAACACAGCAATGTATCTATCAGTCTGCAAAATGGCTCAGGGTATAAATTAAGTTTCATTTTAAAAGTCCTACCTGACTGATAAGCACATAAGATTATATTTTATTTGTATGAATAAAATCAAACACTTTACATTGTTATTTGAGGCAGAGTTTGTTAACTCAGCATGTGGAAAACTGAGGAAGTCATTTATACAGGATTCAAGAAAATTCATAAAAGATCAATTTGGAATAGTATTACCCTGGCCGGGGTCTGGTACAAATTTTGCATCTTCCTCGTTGTTTAAAAAGAATATGGATTGTCTATTCCATGTCTTTTAAAAGAGCATCCTGAGGGTAGTGCTTTATGCCATATTTTTCTTTGTGAAATAGAGGACTCCAAGAGACTGGGATTTATCCACCTTCCCATGAGGGAGAAAGGGTCAAAGCAAATGAATGGTAGAGCAGTCTGTGTGAGCTTTCTGGTATACTATTACAGCTGCTTTGGAAGAAATGCTTCCATCCACATCGCTCCCACTTAATAAACTGTCCTCAACTTTAAAGTAGGTACACAGCTGTGCAGTACTAGAAACAGTTTCCTTTGCAGATGGCGTAGAGTTTTATGAGTCTGAGCCTTCCTTCGTATATTTTTAATTGAACAAATTTTAAACTGTTTTATATGTCAAAGTATTTTGTGTGCCCTATGCGTGCCTATATGTATATATGTGCACCATTGCATGGCTAGTATCAACAAGATCAAAGGAGCATTGGATCCTCTGGAACTGGAGTTACACATGGGTGCTGGGGACTGAACCCGGGTCTTCTGCAAGAGCAACAAGTACACATAACTGCTAAGCCATCTTTCTAGCCCTAATGACAGATTTAAACAATTTTAACTATTAGTGTGAGAAAAGGAGTGAGTTTGTGTATGTGTGCAGTTTTCTGAAGTTGAATTCTGTCCCTTTACCTTTTCGTTGATCCAAGGATTGAACTCAATTGTCAGGGTTGCCCAGCAAGTACTTTGACCCACTCCACTGTCTCACGAGCACAAAATCTATTCTGTGGTGGTGGTTTTGAGACAGAGGCTGATGCCATCCAGTGGGCTGATGGCTGGCTGAAGCTACAATGACCCTGAACTCTTGATCGTCCTGCTGGGAGAACATACCTGTGCCTCCTCAGTTTAGGAGGTGCTGGGAATCGAATTGAGAACCTTTGTGTGCTCAGCTGCCACTCTAACCCACTAAGCTACATTCCCACCCCTGAAATGATCTGAATAACCTAGTATTTTATGCCCCATTTGCTTAGAAATTTATAGGTGGTACCTTTTTACATTAGAAATGTTACTTGTCTATGTCCCATTTATGATACTGGACACATGATGTCTGCGTGCACTGTAAGATAGGAGCCTCCGCCAGCCTCCAATCTATTTACCTTAGCCGAAATTGTTAAGCACACTCATCTATAGTTCCAGCTTTACTTGAACTGTGGTCACACTGAGACCTGCGGGGTAAAGGCCCAGAACTGGGGGCTTAAGGATGGAGCCTTCCAGACTGAAGCCGGATTCAGTCCACCTGGTCTACAAGTGAGTTCCAGACAGCCAGGGCTAAAATAAAGGAAAAAGAAAGACACTGTCTTGCAGCAGACATCTGATCCTCTCAACAGTCCATCTTCCCATCTTTCCAAGATGTTCCCTGAGCCTTAAGTATAGGAATTGTGTTATAGGTTTGTCAGCTGAGGACAGGCACCCAATGGCCAGTTGTTCTCAGCATTTTGACCAGTGTAGCTTTCCATAATGGTCTCTGTCTGCTGCAAAAAGAAGTCTCTTTTTTAAGGGTCAAGAGCTACACTTATCTGCAGATATAATAAATATACACTTAAAAAGTAACACTTGGAGTTCAGGGTATTGTTCAGTTGGTGGAGTCCTTGCCTAGTATGCATTAAGCTCTGGATTCTAGTCCCTAACACTGTATAAAACAGACATTGTGTTCTATGCCTGTAATCCCAGTACTAAGGGGGTGGAGGCAAGAAGATCAGAACTCAAGGTCAATCTTAGATACATAATGAGTTAGTTCATGAAACCCTGTCTCAAAAAAAGTTACTCTGATTTTATACTCATACATTGCTAAAATTTTACTTTAAAATGCTAAAAATATTTTTAAAATGACATTTGGTTTTTTTTTTACCCAAACTTGGCAACTGTTTTTTTGCTGTTTGTTGTTGTTGTTGTGGCTTTTTTTTTTTTTTTTTTTTTTGGAAATAGAGAATTGTGGTTTTAGATTATAGATGCAACATTATAAAGATTGAGTTGCTAATTCATTTGATTTAAATTCAAATCAGGGATTTGTTTTAATCTTCTGTAAGTGGTCCCCTGTGAAGCATTTGTACTGGTCTCATTCTATTCATTTTCTTTTCTTAATAGGCTGGATTTGGTTATGGCTTGCCAATTTCGCGACTGTATGCCAGATATTTTCAGGGAGATCTTAAACTGTATTCCATGGAAGGAGTGGGTACCGATGCAGTCATTTATTTGAAGGTACTGTGTTTTGTTTCTGTTAGTGTAAAGGTTTCTTGACTTTATAAATCTGGAAGTACCCATAACCAGTCAAGAAGAGCACTGTATCATCTCTTACCTTGATATCAGACTTATGAAACCATGGTATGCCTCATGATGATTTTATGACCAGACATAACAAAACAGGTAGCACAGAAATATGAACTTAAAGTTTTTATTTTTACAACCATAGATCTAGTTTTTTCAAAATTATATGTCCATTGAAAAAACTTAGTTTAAAAGGAGACAGATTACCAATAATCTGAAGTTTTTGTTTTAATTTCTCAAGTTGTAAGAATTCAGTAATGATAATATGCTTATATAAAATTATCTATAAATCTTCAATCAAGTGAGGTAACCCAGACTCAGACAAATATCAAATGCTTACTCTCATGCAGATCTTAGCTTTTTAAAATTCACTTTACATCCCACTCACTGCACACACCCCCATCCCCAGTCACCTCTTCCCTTTCTCCTCTGAGCGGGTGGGGCCCCCTGGGTATCTCCCTACCAGGCACATCAAATCTCTGCAGGGCTACACACATCCTCTCCCATTGAGGCAAGACAAGGCAACCCAGCTAGAAGAACATATCCCTCAGGTAGACAATAGCTTTTGGATAGCCCCGGCTCCAGTTGTTTGGGACCCACATGAAGACCAAGCTGCACATCTACTACATATGTGCGAGGAGGCCTAGGTCCAGCCTGTGTTTGCTCTTTGGTTGGTGGGTCAGTCTCTGAGAATCTCAAGGGTCCTGATTAGTTGACTCTGTTGGTCCTCCTATAGAGTTCCTATCCCCTTCAAGACCTGAAATCTTTCCCCCTACTCTTCCATAAGAGTCCCCAAGTTCCTTTCACTATTTGGCAGGGTTTGTCTACATCTGTCTGAGTCAGCTGGTGAGTAGAACCTCTCAGAGAACAGCCATTCTAGACTCCTGTCTGCAAGCATAACAGACTATCATTAATAGTGTCAGGGATTGGTGATTGCCCTTGGGATGGGTCTCTAGTTGGCCCGGTTATTGATTGGCTATTCCCTCAGTCTCTGCCCCATCCCCCCATGCCTACATTTCTTGTAGGCAGGATGAGTTTTAGGTCAAAAGTTTTGTGGGTGGGTTGGTGTCCCTATCACTCCACTGGGGTTCCTCCCTGGCTACAGGAGGGGTGGCCTCTTCAGGTTCTCTATCCCCACTGCCATGACTCTCAGGTAAGGTTACCCTCATTGATTCTGGGGAGCCTCCCCTATCCAAAGTCTGTGGCACTTATTCTATATGTCCCCTAAACCCCCACTCCTGCCAGTTGCAGATTTCCATTCATTCTCATGGCCATCTGGCCATCTCTCCTGTCCTTCCCCACACCTGATCCGGAAACCCCCCTTCCCCTGCCCATCCCCTCTCCCACCTACTTCCCTCCCTCCATCTGCATCTTATGACTATTTTATTCCCCCTTCTAGGTGAGATTCAAACACCCTTGCTTTTGCCTTCCATCTTGTTTAGCTTTTTTGGGTCTGTAGAGTATAGCATGTGTATTCTGTACTTCATGGCTAATATCCACTTATCAGTGACTACATACATGCATGTCATTTTGGGTCTGGGTTACCTCACTCAGGATGATATTCTTAAGTTCCATCAATTTGCCTGCAAAATTCATGTCTTTTTTTTTTTTTTTTTTGGTTTTTTCGAGACAGAGTTTCTCTGTGTAGCCCGGGCTGTCCTGGAACTCACTCTGTAGACCAGGCTGGCCTCGAACTCAGAAATCCGCCTGTCTCTGCCTCCCAAGTGCTGGGATTAAAGGCGTGCGCCACCACCGCCCAGCGATGTCTTTGTTTTTAATAGATGAATAGTATCCCGTTTTGTAGGTGTACCACATTTTCTTTATCCATTATTCAGTTGAGAGACATCTAGGTTGTTTCTGGCTATTATGAATAAAGTTGCTATAAACATAGTTGAGTAAAATGTCCCTGAGGTATACTGTGGCATCTTTTATGTATATGTCCAGGAGTGGTATAGCTGAGTCTTGAGGTAGAACTATTCCCAGTTTACTGAGAAACCACCAAATTGATTTTCAAAATGGTTGTACAATTTGTATTCCAACCAACAATGAAAGAGTATTCCCCTTGCTTCACATCCTCACCAGCATGTGCTATCACTTGAGTTTTTGATCTTAGCCATTCTGACTGGTATAAGATGGAATAATGACTAAGGACTTTCAGCATTTAAGTGCTTCTTGGTCGTTTGAGATTCCTCTGTTGAGAATTCTCTCTTTATTGAAATCTAACTTCTTGAATTCATTATATTTTTTGGATATCATCCCTCTGTCAGATGTAGAGTTGGTGAAGATCCTTTCCCAGTCTGTAGGCAGCCATTTTGACCTATTGACAGTGTCCTTTGCCTTACAAAAGCTTTACAGTTTCATGGTGTCCCATTTATCAATTATTGATCTTAGAGCCTGAGTCATTGGTGTTCTGTTCATGAAATTGTCTTGTGAACCAAGTTCAAGACTGTTCCCCACTTTCTCTGCTATGAGATTTAGTATATCCATTTTTATGTTGAAGTTCTTGATCCAGTTGGACTTGAGTTTTGTACAGGACGATGAATATGGATCTATTTGCATTCTTCTATGTGCAGACATAGTTAAAGCAGCACCATTTGTTGAAGATGTTTCTTTTTTCCATTGTGTGGTTTTGGCTTCTTTATCAAAAATCAAGTGTCCAAGTATGTGGGTTTATTTCTGGGTTTTCAATTCAATTCCATTGGTCAACCAATGTCTGTTTCTATACCAATACCATGCAGTTTTTATCCCTATTGCTTTGTAGTACAGCTTAAAATCAGGGATGGTGATTCCTCCCAAAGTTCTTTGATTGCTCAGGAATGCTTTGGCTATCCTGGATTTTTGTTTTTCCATATGAAGCTGGGAATTACTCTTTCAAGGTCTATAAAAATTGTGTTGGAATTTTGATAGGGATTGCATTGAATCTGTAGATTGCTTTTGATACTACATTAATCCTACCTATCCATGAACATGGGAGATCTTTTCATCTTCTGATATCTTCCATTTCTTTCTTCGGGTACTTGTTCTTGTCATACAGATCTTAAACATGTTTGGTTAGAGTTATAAAATATCAAATAAGTTTTTATATCAGTGTTCATAAGAGAAATTGCTCTGAAGTTCTCTTTCAGTCTGAGTCTTTTTGGTTTAAGTATTAGGGTGACCATGGCCTCATAGAATGAGTTTGGTAGTATTCCTTCTGTTTCTATTTTGTTGAATAGTTTGAGGAATAATATTGGCTCTTCTTTGAAAGTCTGGTAGAATTCTACATCAAAACCATCTGGCCCTAGACTTTACTTTTGGGGTTTGGGGGAGTGGGAGACTTTTGATGCTTTCATTTCTATAGGGGTCCTACAGCTGTTTAAATAATTTACCTGATCTTGATTTAAGTTTGGTAAATGGTACCTGTCTAGAAAATTGTCCATTTCATGAAGATTTCAAATTTTATGGAGTAGAGGCTTTTGAAGTAAGACCTAATGATTCTTTGAATTTCTTCAGCGTCTGTTGTGTCTCCCTTTTCATTTCCAATTTTATTAATTTGGATACTGTCCCTGTGCCCTCTGGTTAGTCCTGCTAAGGGTTTGTCTATCTTGTTGATTTTCTTGAAGAACCAGTTCTTGGTTTTGTTGATTCTTTTTATTGTTTTCTTTGTTTCTAACTGATTGATTTCAGTCATGATTTTGATTATTTCCTGCCTTCTACTCCTCTTTGGTGTGCTTGCTTCTCTTTTTTCCTCTAGAGCTTTCAGGTGTGTTTTTAAATTACTGGTATGAGAACTAATTTGTTTATGGAGGCACTCAATGCTATGAACTTTCCTCTTAGCACTACTTTTTCATGTGTTGTGCCTTCATTTTCATTAAATTCTAGAAAGTCTTTAATTTTTTTTTTTTTATTTCTTCCCTGACCAAGAGATCATTGAGAATAGCGTTGTTCATTTTCTATGAGTGTGTAGGCTTTCTGATGTTTCTGCTGTTATTGAAGTCCAGCTTTAACCTATGGTGGTCTGATAAGATACAATGTGTTATTTCAGTTTTCTTGTAACTGTTGAGGCTTGCTTTGTGGCCAACTATATGGTCAATTTTGGAGAAGTTTCCATGAGGTGCTAAGAAGAAAGTATGTTCTTTTGTATTTGTGCGAAATATTCTATAGATGTCTTCTGTTAGCTCCATTTGATTTATAATGTCTGTTAGTTTCATTATTTCTTGGTTTAGTTTTTGTCTGGATGACCTTTCGGTTGGTGAGAGTGGGGTGTTGTTGCAGTCTCCCACTCTTAATGTGCCAGGTTCAATGTGTGATTTAAGTTTTAGCAATGTTTCTTTTATAAATGTGGGTGGCCTTGTGTTTGGGCATAGATGTTCAGAACTGAGATATATCACCTTGGTAGTTTTTCCCTTTAAGTATGGAGTATCCTTCCCTGTCTCTTTTGATTAATTTTGGTTGAAAGTCTATTTTATTAGATATTAGAATGGCTACTACAGCTTGTTTGCTTAGAAAACTTGTTTCCATCTCTTTTCTCTGAGGTGACGTCTATCTTTATTGTTGTGTGTTTCTTGTATGTAGCAGAAAGATGGATCCTGTTTTTTGCATCCATTCTGTTAGCCTGTATCTCTTTGTTGGAGAATTGAGTCCATTGATATTGAGAGATATTAATGACCAGTGGTTATTTCCTGTTATTTTGATGTTGGTGCAGTGTTTGTGTGTGTGAGGGGATGTGTACACACAAATGCTTCCATTGTTTTTGCTGGTATGTATAATTACTTATTTCTTGTGTTTTCTTGGATGTAATTATCCTTTTTGGGTTGGAGTTTTCCTTCTTGTATATCCTGTGGGGCTGGATTTGTGGATAGATATTTGAATCTGGATTTGTCTTGAAATACCTTGTTTTCTCTATCTATGGTAATTGAGAGTTTTGTTGGGTATAGTAGTCTAGGTTGGCATCTGTGGTTTTTTAAAGGTTGCAAGATAAATGTCCAGGCTCTTCTAGCTTTTAGAGTCTCTGTTGAGAAATCAGGTATACTTCTGGTAGGTCTGCCTTTGTATGTTACCTGGCCTCTTTCCCTTGAAGCTTTTAATATTCTTTCTTTGTTCTATAGAAAACATAACAATTTGATTTGATTATTATGTGCAGGGAGGATTTTCTTTTCTGGTCCAGTCTAATTGGTGTTCTGTAAGCCTCTTATATGTTTATAAGCATCTCTTTCTTTAGGTTGGAAACATTTTCTTCTATGATTTTGTTGAGAATATTTACTAGGCCTTGGAACTGGAACTCTTCACCTTCTTCTATTCCTATCATTCTTGGTTAGGTCTTTTCATGGTATCCCAGATTTTTTGTGTTTTGTGTCAGGAATTTTTTAGATTTAATTTTTTCTCTGACTGATGTACCAATTTCTTGGTACTGTATCTTCTATGCCTGAGATTCTCTCTTTCATCTCCTGTATTCTGCTGGTGGTGCTTGCATCTGTTGTTCCTGTTCTCATCCCTAGGTTTTCCATCTTCATGAGTCCCTCAGTTTTTCTTTTCTTTATTGCTTCTATTCCCATTTTCAGGTCTTGCACAGTTATATTTATTTCTTTCACCTGTTTGATAGTATTTTCCTGTATTTCTTTAAGGGATTTATTCATTTTCTCTTTAAAGGCCTCTATCATCTTTATATGATTGGGTTTAAGGTCATTTTTGTGTGTGTGTGTTTTGGTTGTGTTAGGATATTCAGGGATTGCTGTAGTGAGGCAGCTATGTTCTGAAGGTGTCATATTGCCCTAGCTTTTGTTGCTTATGTTCTATTGAGGGCTTTTAGTCATCTGGATAATTTTGGTCCCTGGATGTTCTTGTCGTAGTAAGTACAACAAGTAGTCCTGATGTGGCAGGCCTCTGATTGGACTGTGTGGTTCCAGATCAGCAGGTCTGTATGGTTCAGGATTGGAGGTATGGTGAAGGTGTATAGAGAGGTGGTAGGAGAATGGAGGTCCACTGGGGATAGTAGACTGCTCAGGGCAGCTTGAGTATCTCAGAGGACTCAGCAGAGACAGGTGGAGAAAGGAAGCTAATCTGTATGGTTCAAGATCTTCAGGCCTGATTGAGGTTGGAGGGAGAATCAGACCTTAGCTTTTAATTTGCGCGCGCGCGTGCGCGCGCACACACACACACACACACACACGTACATACGTACGTGGAAATGAGCATCAAGACAGGTCACAAAGGTTCCATGAGATAAAGGTTTTTGAGGATGGAGGAGGAAGATGGGAGAATAGCACATAAAAGCAGAAACTACTAGAGTTGAAAGGAGGGGATTCAGGGGACAGACATGGGGGTAGAAGAGAAGAGCTGGAGAGGAGGGGAATCAGCAAAAACACATTATAGATAAAAATGCCTTAATGGAACCTATTACATTGTACATTAATTTTTAAAATCAATAAAATCATAATAGCCATATAAAATGTTCATCTAGTAACTAAGGCCTGTATAACTTAGTTTTTCTCATTTGTTGGTGGTGTTAAACTTCTATTTCTGAATTCTAGAATCTTAGTATATTATTTTAATAGGTAATAGAGGCATACAGTAACATTTAAAAGCTTCAAAGGGGGAAATGAAATGTTCCACTGCTGGCACTAAGCCATACCTCTCTTCAAGAGGTACTGGTTTTTTCTTCCTTACGGATCCTCCTAGAGTTGATTCTATATTTATAGGGGCTAGGGATGTAGCTCAGTCATATAGATTGTGCCTAACATGTACACGGCTTTGAGTTCCATTCCCAGTATCACAAAGGCAAAACAAACAAACAGAAATCTAACAGAGGAGCTGAGTGTGGCAGCACACACCCTTAATCTCAGCACTTGGAAGTCCGAGGCAGGCTAGCCTGGTCTGTGTAGAAAGTTCCAGGCCAGCCAGGGATACATAGTGAGACCCTGTCTCAAAAACTTAGCAACATCAAAAATCTGTAATAAAGTTGATTCTACACTTATAAAATAGATTTAAATCTAATTCAAAACACGGTTTGGCAGCTTAGTTTTGTTTCCTAAGTTTGGAATGTATCCTGCAGAAGTTTCCACATTTGAGTCATGTAGAGCTGGCTCATTCTTTTTACCTGAGGCATAGTTGATTACTGGAAATGAACTCACAGTTGTACTTGTCATTCAGATGTATATCTCAATGATGGGGTTTTGTTTGCTTGCTTTGGTGTTGGAGATGAAGCCCAGAGCCTCCTGCGTACTAGGCATGCTGTCTACCACTGAGCTACACTCCCAGCCCATAAATGATGTGATGTTTAATTGCAGTTGATGGCAAATGTTTATAAGTCCGGTGTGAATAAGACTTTATTTCTTCTTGGGCTCTTTTTGGGCAGCAGTTGCCTCTTGAACAAAAATGATTGGTCTTAACACATATCGTCAACACTATTGAGTATCTCAAGGCAGTATTAACTGAATTACAATATATTTTATTCCTGTCACATTGTTTCAGTATTGATTTTGAGTGAGTGAGCGAGCAAATGAATTTCACCCATTTACAAAGGGTTTAGGATATTTTTCCTGGTTAATCTAAGTAAATATAAAATAAATGTTAATATTTCAAAAATAAACATATGGTTACTGGTATTTAAAGGAATAAAATCCGTGAGTTTCATGTGAGAAAAATATCATAGATCTTTGATGTATGTATTTTTTGTAATAGGCCCTTTCAAGTGAATCCTTTGAGAGGCTGCCAGTTTTCAATAAGTCTGCATGGCGCATTACAAGACCCTCCTGAAGCTGATGACTGGAGTAATCCCAGCAGTGAACCAAGGGATGCATCAAAATACAAGGCTAATCAGTAAGAAACCACTTTGATTTCCATTATAAATATCTGATTTGTCACCAGAAAGTACCAGGCAGACATTGAACAGTATTTTATACCACACATCCTCTGTGGTTTTATCATTGGAAAAGCAAAGTGATCTTAGAAAAAAAAGAATGCTTGGAGAAAGACTTTTATGCTGAAAGGAGACCAAGAACTGGTAGCTAGAATTACCGTTTAAATGGAATTCCCTTGGTTCTAGGAATACTTGCACTTCAGAGGTATTGACAGTGAACAAGGGCTTATTCTACTATAAATGTTTTAAAACAATTAAGTTTTCAGTTTATTGTCAGTCTTAGAAATTGACAGAAATATGGCGAGAATTTTGTGGGTTAAAACTGAAAACTGAAACTCAATTTAATTAAAATGTAGTTAATTCACACAGGGAAGTATTATTCAGTCTTTAAAAAGGAGATTCTGGCGGGCGGTGGTGGCGCACGCCTTTAATCCCAGCACTTGGGAGGCAGAGGCAGGCGGATTTCTGAGTTTGAGGCCAGCCTGGTCTCCAGAGTGAGTTCCAGGACAGCCAGGGCTACACAAAGAAACCCTGTCTCAAAAAACCAAAAAAAAAAAAAGGAGATTCTGATGCATGCTTCAATGTAGATGAATCTTGAAGTCATTATTTGATGTGAACAGGCCATACTCAAGCATAAATGATGATGATATTGCACTTTTATGAGATACCTAGAGTGATCATTTCATAGTCGGAAGGTAGACAGATGGATGCCAGGGCTTCATGGGAGGTGAGACAAGGAATTGCTAGTGAGTACAAACTTTCTGTTTGTGGTGATGAGAAAGGTCTTAGTATAGGTGATGGTGATGCTGGTGCAACAGTATGAATATGCCCAAGCCACCAAGCTGTTCACTTAAAAGTAGCTGACGGTAGGGTCTCTATAATGTATCGTTTATCACAGTAAATTATTAAAAATGAAAAGTTGTTACTTGTAGAACAGCTGTCACTGTTTTATGTTAGTGAGGAAAATAATCTAGTCTTTAGTTTCCAATTTTCCAATTAAAATTATCTTTTCTTAATTTGTGCATTACAAAAACAAAACAACAACAGAAAAATCTAGGAAACATTAAGTAAAGAGAAAGGAAAAGCTGGGTGGTGGTGGTGTTTTACTCCCTTAATCCCAGCACTTGCAAGGAGAGGCAGGCGGATCTCTGTGTGTTCAAGGCTAGCCTGGTCTACAGAGTGAGTTTCAGGACAGTCAGAAAAACCCTGTCTCAAGAAACCAAAAAGGTATGGGGGGAAGGAAAATAAAAACCACCACTGTATTTTACAACTCAACAGTGCTAGGAGTATAGCTTTGTGTATATTATCTTAGATAATTTGCGCTTGCGCTCTCTCTCTCCCTCTCCCTCTCCCTCTCCTCTCCCTCTCCTTCCCTCCCTCCCTCCCTCCCTCTCTCTCTGTGTGTGTATATGTGTGTGCGTGTGTATACACACATATTTATATGCATGCGTGCGTGTATGTATGTGTGTGTGTATGTATATTATATTTTTCTTCAAATGAGATCACTTTTTATCCTGTTGAACAGTATATATTTGTTTCATTTAATTCTCTACTTTTCCATGTTAGTAGCTTTTGTCTCATTAAAAAATATTCCAGACTGGGATCCATTCCAGGACCTCATGACCTATCTGGATAGTCCCAAGTTGCTTTCAATATAGAAAGAGCTGTGATTGGAAGACCATGTCAGAAAACATCCCCACCTTGATTTGTTTAGTTCTTTTCTGAAATATCATTTAGTTTAATCCTTATTACCATATTTGGTAGACATCAGAAGTTGTTACAAAGGCTCTCAGTGGAGCTTTTTAATGTTTTTGTTGTTGTTGTTGTTTTTTGCTGGAACACTCGATATCAGTACTGTTGCAGAATTTTATGTTTAGAGCCATGATTTCTGCTTGATCCATTATTGGCTATGGTATAGGTAGCTCATAACTTAGGTGATCGCTATCTGGTCCCTCTATGGCAGTGGTTTTCAACCTTCCTAATGCTGTGACCCTTTAGTAGTTTCCTCATTTTTGGTGACCTCCACCTGTAAAATTATTTTTGCTTATACTTCATAACTATTTTGCTACTGTTATGAAACATAATATAAATATCATGTTTTCTGATGGTCTTAGGTGACCCCTGTGAATGTGCATGTTTTCAAACAAATTTTACAAAAATAAAACCCTAAGTAGTTAGATTGGCAGTTTAAAATTGTTAAGCTCTATAAATAGAGTAACAGTTAAACACCTGAGGAATGGCTCAGGAAAGGCACACGAATGAGACAGCCAGGGCTTATATGGAAAGAGGTCTAAAAGATGGATTCTTAGCTAGATTTTAGAGCAGCGGTTTCAATGAGAGATGATTCTCATACCACACAGTTTGCTCTTTTGAAGCATACACCTAAGTCGTTTGGGGTATATTCAATGTTTACAACCCTCACCACGGTTCCAAATTAAGACTTTCTCAGCAAAGAAGAAAGCCCATATTCATTAGTAGTCACTTTATAGTTCTAATCAATTTTTTTCTTTGGCGTTTTGAAACAGGGTTTCTCTATATAACCCTGGCTGTCCTAGAACTCACTATATTATTCCAGGCTGGCCTCTAACTCAACAAAGATCCAACTGTCTCTGCCTCCTGGGTGCTGGGTGCTGGGTGCTGGGTGCTGGGTGCTGGGTGCTGGGTGCTGGGTGCATATGCCACCACACCTGGCTTCTAATAAGATTTTTAATTGAGGGGGAGGTGGGTGGGGGTACACCAACGTGGAGGCAGGAGAAGGGGGGAAGGGATAGTGAGTTTCCTGGGAGGGAGGGGGGAAATGGGGTAAGGAGAGAACATCTGAAATGTAAATAAAATTTCCAATAAAAAAAAAAAAAAAGAAAAAAAAGATTTTTAATTGAGAGTAAAAACTGTTGTAAAGTTTATATAATAATAGAATGCCACTTTATCTGTAGTAACTATAGAAAATAATTCTGAGTTAAGGCAAAGGTTTTAGAATTACAACTGTAAATATTCTGAATAAGTTTTTGGTTAAAAGAAACTATACTCAGAGCTCTCTGGATTCTTTTCTTTATAGGGACAAGGTCAAGAGTAATGAACTTTCTAGAAAGCTGAGCGCTGTGGTCATCTCTGAAGAAAGATTACCTTCTGCAAGTCAACCAGAGACCCATATTTCTACAACTCTTAACCGTGGCACTATCATATCCCAATGCTAGTTATTTTCCTTTATATTGGCTCAGTATGTCCATGGAGCCATTCCCACAATTATTCCCATTGTATCTTCCACTAAAGTTGTAGCTTGAGCAATTTTTCATAGTGTCTTGCTGTGGCATCATTAGCACCCGTCACAAAAGAACATAGAACCTCCTAGCTCTCTTGTACCCTATACTCTGTATCTTGTTATGGAGTTTGGTGTCTGAAGTCTTCCAGGATTCTGACCTCCTTCCTCATTCCAGAAACACCAGGTCCTACTGTTAACTGTTTGTGACCAAACCTCCAGCTAGGGCTTGGGGAATCTGGAAGTGGGAGGCATCAGTGGAGCTCATCTTGAAAATTCAGTCCCAGGGTTCTTCCTGTCCCATATACATCTCCGTTCACTCTCTGCTTTGGACCTTTGCCCTCTTCATCTGACCGGATTCTCATTGTGAGGTGTGGTACTTGGATGTTAGAAACCTATCCATCCATATCAATTTTACTTTAAAGTTCATTTGCTTTCTTCTGTTCCATTGATTAAAGCACTCTAAACATTGTCTTGGAATTTCTCACTTAACACCTTGGTTTGAAAGACTTTAAGTGACAAACCACCTGCTAGTCTATTCAGACTTGTAAGAGTGGGAAGTACAGGTGTATGTTTCCATGAAAGCTCCACTATGTTTGTTTGGCATATGAAATTCCTCTTGTCCTCATCTTAGGAACTAGAAGTTCCTGTGTCATGTACTCGACTCACTGTAACAGAAATTGCCACATTATTTTCAAAAGTGTTATAAACCTTGATAATTTTCATTGTCATTACTTTCACCAGTTTTAGAACTGTCCACTCAATCAGACGTTTTCTTTGTTTCTTTTGCTTTGTTTTTCACGCTAGGGTCTCTCTGTGTAGCTCTGGCTGTCCTGGAACTTACTCTGTAGACCAGGTTCCTACCTCTGCCTCCTGAGTGCTGGGATTAAATGCATGCTCCACTGCCACCTGGCTCTCAATCTGATTTTTATAATCTCTTTTTTTAGAAGTTAGAAGTAGGAGTTAGCAGAGGACTTGTGGTAAGAGAAGAGAAATGATGTGATATTTATCCTTAGTAATGGAGGCTATCTGAGAGTCTGGATTCAAATACCCAGCTTATCCAGCCCCTGCTATGTTTCTCTCTTTGCTCTATTTTTCTCCGTATATGTCATCCGCACTGACTACTGGTATCATTTACTATATGTATGAATGTTTCTGTCCAGTTCTTCAATGTTGAATCTAAATTTAGAAGTTTTAGTTTGTAGCCAGGCATGGTGGCACACACTTGCGATCTCAGTTCCCCAGATGTTGAGACAGGAGGATCATGATCATAGCCTGGGCTATGTACCAAAACTCCACTCGGAAAAGTTTGAATGTGTGTTTATCATTACACCTTTATCTTTACTGCCGGAGCAATGTAGTCTTCCCCACTGCCTCCACAGTGAAGCGGTCTGCCTCCCGGTTTGTCTGACTTAGCCCACTTAGCTCAGTTGTAGGTTTCTTTGAATTGCACAGCATCTGATTTTCTTCCATTTCCTTGTCCCTGAGTCCCTGGTGGCTTCTTTTGTCTTTATAAAGACCTCAGTGCAAAGGTGACATGTAATGAGTTAAACAAAAACAAATGTTGATAAACTTCAGAGACTGATGAGAGAGACTCATGGGTCACAAGTCTAAGTCATCTAAGCTGGTGTCTTGAAGGTTAAGCTGTGTGACCATTTTCCTATGATGGAAAAGCTGTGAAACTACTTCTATCTAGAGACTTTGGCTACCTTGTAAACACCAGACAATATGTCCATATCTTCTTGAGTCTCAGTTTCCAGCCATCTTCCTTTATTTACACTTGCAAGTTTGACAGTGGGAGGAGACACCAGGTTGGTATTAGGACATCTGTTGCCTTGCCTCAGCACCGTTTTTTCTTGTTTAAGGACTGCCTATTGATTGCCACGCTTCCACAACAGATGTCATAGAAGGGTTGGGTATGATGTAGAAAAACCTCATCATATTCTTCGTCTTTTCGAAAACCCCACTTTTATTTAAAGGTCTTAAGGGTTTAATCCACAGTCCTTCTCTAATATTCTTGGGTTTAACTCATGTCCGTGTAAGCCAGGTGCATTCCAGCCATTCCTGTCTTTGTGTCATCAATAATTTAACCTCAGCCCCAAAGCAGTCATAAGAGGAGTTTCAGGAACATCCTGCATTCTCAAAGTTTATTCTCCCCTTGACTAATTTATGTATCCCCTCTGCTGGCGATACATGAACCTTTGAGTTCTTTATGAATTTCTACATATATTACAAATTGATATTGACCACCTTTCAGCTGAATTCTTCCCCAGTTGTCCGTAATGCTCTTCTGTTTATACTTTTGTTCTATTTTAGGTATTTGGGGAGCCGCGTATACTATTTGAAAGCATACCTGGCACACAGTAGGTACTTAATATGTATGTGTTCAGTCAAAGGGTGAAAACTAATAGAAATTTACAATGGCTGGTGTGGAAACATCATTCTGAGTTCTTGAGATATTCCCGACTTGAAATTGGTAATGATTCATGTCAAGAGCTGTAGCGGTACTGAGTTTCTTTTTATAGTGCTAAGAGATGGTTTTAAAAATGTGGGAAAATGACAGGAGTCAGAAACGGAGCCACATGAGCCGTCTGAGGTTTTTCTTTGTCTCTGAATATCTGGTTTCAGATTCATTATACAAGGGCTTCTTTCTATCTTGGGACATGGTTTTATAGCTTTCTCAGACATTCCAAAGACCTCACCAGTCAGCACCCCATGTGATCCTTATGATGCCTGGAGGTGGGCTGTGCAAAGGAGCTTTTATTTTTCATGTGGATTCTAAAGCACTTTAGTGGCTTGCCAAGGAGTTGTGGAAAGTGAGTAGCAGAATTGTGTTCTCTGCTTGGGTCTTCCTGTTCCTGGGCCAGTGCGCTGAACAATACGTCACGTGCTTAGGATTATCTCTCAGGAGGAATTTCTTGGGCATATTAATCCTCAAGGATAACCTCTAAGTCAGAAAGTTTTCTGTAATGCAAAAAAAGTTAACTCAGGAAAGGGTTTTGTGAGTATGCGTGTGCGTGTGCATGTGTGTGTGTATGTGTATGTGTTTCCATTCTGGCATGTTTAGAGGAGATAAGTGGACCAGGCAGTGTTTGCCTCATGAAACAGAACTTTAGACCAGTGTGAGTCATGACTAGAGTTTATATTTGAATGAGATCAGTGCTTGCTGCCAGTTTTTTTGTATAAAACTTCTACATTTGGAAGTTGATGGTTTTGTGTTTTGGTAGACTCAATTAGAGCTTCAGTCAAATGCTCGTGCATGTTCTTTCTGTTGCCATTACTTATAATAGCTTGGCTAGCTGTCAGAGCCTTGGTCTTTATCGACTTTATGATCTTTAACTGCTGATGCTCTGAGGTCCATAAGTACAGATGGAGTTTTTTTCTTTGGTTTTGTAGACAACCTGCTTGCTTGGCCTGGTCATGTGTTCTTGGTATTTTGTAACTTCATTTCAGTGTAGCTTGGGGTTGCCAGTTGTCTGTTGGCCTTTCCTGGCACACAGTAAGCATTAGCTAGTCCCATATTAGACCTTAATACATTTTATATCATTTTGTACTGTTCTTCAGAAATGTGTTTCTCTATCTGTGTTATGCTATCCTTTTCACATTTATTTTCCTTTATGGTTTTCATCTCTGTCATCCTTCATGTGTGATTTTTCCACCCTTGAGTCTTATCCCCCATGTCACCAACTGGTTTTCTTAGGCTTTGTGGCTTGCTTTCATTTCTGTCATGACCTTATTTTTAATTTCCTTCTCTTGGCTCATTATGTTACTACTCTCTGATGCCTTCTTTCTTTGAGGACTAAGCCTTTTGCTCTAACTTTATGGTTTCTGAAATCATTCTTTCTCCAGAATGGATCTGTATATCTTTTGCTTAATATGTCAGACACACTCCTGGAGTCCATGGAATGGGATTGTGGCTTTTATTAATTTCATCATAGATAGCTCTTTGATTATTTTTCAGACATGTGTGCTGGCCAGGAGGGAGAGAACACTTATACAAACATACATTTATTCTGCCGCCTTTCCCAGTGGTCCAGATGCTTAAACATTGACTTTAAAGATAATGTTCTTCATAATCTATATGTTAGCAAACAGAAGGAACCAATATTGCCAGCAGGAGAGCACCATTAACTATTTAATCAATGCAGGATTTTTGTTTGCTGTTCTGGGTGAAAAGATAACTTTTAACTCCAGTTCCTGTCACACTGATTAGAGATATCAGTACCTCCTGGCTTGAAAACAGGGGACATGTAAAATGTTAATGAACTTGAGAAGTTATCAGCCACTGACAGTGATTAATTAGTTAATTAAACATGGTAGAATACTTCACACTAGGTGGACATAATCAGTTATCAGGAGAAGTATAAGCTTGTTTTATTAGCAGTTTGTAGACAGGCGCGCTGATATCTGGTGGTGTCCATTTTAAGAGCTTCGCTGTGACATGTTTTGTTTTCAACCAAGCATTTTAAAATGTGGTTCATTAATAGAAAACCCTGTTGGTCCTGATGATGTGCCTCTGCAATCCTAGCGTGCAGGAGGTGAGAGCAGAAACCAAGTGAGAGGCTGGTCTAGGGTACAAAGTGAGAGCCTGTGTGATAGGAGAGTAGAGGAGAAGAAAATAGAGGGAAGGGAGGAAGAAAGGAAGAACAAAGGGTGAAGATGGGAGAGAAGGATACAAGGAAAGAGATGTGAAGTCTTTGTTGTGGCTATGAATACACATTCTTTTTTTTTTAACTTTTTTTTCTTTTCTTTTTTAATTTTATTTTTTTTGCTTATTCACTTTATAACCCGTCCCAGTCACCCCCTCCCACAATCCTTCCCCATCTCTTGTTTTCTGAGTACCCCCTCCTCCTGTATCCCCCACCCTGCCTCTTTAAGTCTCTGAGAGGCTAGGTGCTTCCTCTCCCATTGAGGCCAGATGAGGCACCCAGCTAGAAGACCATACTCCATATACAGGCTACATGTTTTGGGATAGCCCCCACTCCAGATGTTTGAGACCTGCATGAAAACCAAGCTGCACATTTACAACATATGTGCAGGGAGGCCTAGGTCCAGCCCATGGAGGTAGATCTGTGTAGACTAGGTATGCTCCACGGTTGGTGATTCAGTCTCTGAGAGCTCCAAGGAGTTTTTAGGTCCGGGGCCTACTTTAGAAGAGTGTGGGATACTGTTTTGAAAGTATATTTGCAGGTAGATATGAGGCAAAGGCTTATTTGAAATGCTTGTAGGATTGAAACTTCCTTCCCTCAGTAGCTGGAACATTCTAGTTGACAGCCAGCATCAAACTTTATCACCTGCAGAGTTCCCATTCAATAATCAAGGACCACAAATGGTAGCCTTACAATATCCATCAAACTGTGCATGCGACGGGGCATTGCCCTGAGGCCAGCCTTTGCCTTGGGTTGTGCTGATGTGAAGTAGATGATTGAACGTAGGTGTCCTCAACTAAGCAAGACTGCAAGTGAAGTTGGCAGACAAGTCATGGGAAGGAAGATGAAGTCCACATCTAGAAACTATACTCACTGCTGGACATGTGCCAGGGACCAAAGCAGAGTGAAATCCCTGCCTCAGGAGCTTCCCTTCTCGTGGGGATAAGATAGAGTGGTTTTGTGGTTCACTTGGGAAACAAGTACTGTAGAGGAAATGAGAGACTTAATTTCTTCAGAGAGGGAAGTATTCAGGATTTCCCAAGTTTCTCATTTTAAGCTATCAGTCTGAATTGTGAAAGTCTGTCTTCTGTGCTTGGCTCTTCACTGGATTCTGCAAGGTCCCTGGTGAGGCCCTTGTTCTACAGGTTCAATAGGTAACCTGCTTGGGTCCATTCCAGTCATTGTCTCCCTGGTCAACAGAGAGCAAGTGGTCTGCTTAGAGGGGCCAGCTTTCACAGTCAAATCTCAGGGAGTATTAAGGGCCGCCATTTGATTCTTTGTAACAAAAACTCAGCCCAGGTTTCAATACATCTTTTTAGGACTTGAGAAATGATCATTTAAGAGCCAGTGAGATGGCTGAGCTGGTAAAAGTGCTTGCCAAAGACTTACAACCGAGTTCAACCTCCATGTCCCCCTTGGTAGAAGGAAAGAGCCAATGGCAGCACATGGTCAACTAACCTCTGCACATATGCTGTGACACATGCACACACTCTGATGGAATAATGTTTTAATCCAAAGTTTAGAAGTATTGGGATGAAGAGGCGAGAGGTAAAACTGCTGTTGTCGGGAGGAGCTCCTTTCAGAGGAATGGAGGAGCCAAGAAGGCTTCCCTCTGAAGTCTACCAGTTGACAGCAGCTGGAATCACTTGACAAAATGAAGGCAGTGCCCCAGCCACAGAAGTCTGGAAAAGCCTGTCCTTCTGCGTTTCCATCTTTCCCTAAAGTAGGGGCATGGATTCCCCTAATCTCCATGATACAGTTTAAAGTAGTCAGAATATGGGCTGTTACTTTGTGTGGGCCACCCTCAGCTTCCTGAGAGGAGATTGACTGCCTCAAAGGGACTAAATATTAGAGCCACAGAGCAGAGACACCCTTCTCCATACCCACCTTCCTAATTCCTTGGAGCAGATCTGAGTAGGAGTTTTAACTGCTTGGAGAAGGAGAGGGAATGTGTTTTAATAGTGTTCATAGGTAGATCCAACTTCTTACCCTTTAAACAGCCTGCTTTTACATGAGCAGAATCACCTTGGAGTGTCAGTACTGGAAGTCTCCAAACATTTGATAGGTACGTACTTTTGTTAAAGAAAAGCACCCCTTGTCTCACAATATCCTTTGGTATTTTAATTAAGTCAAGATACCCTGTATGTGCATTTTGCTATACAAAAACATTTTTACCCAAGTTGCAGAACTGACCTCAGTTCTCAACGTGCTTGCTCCTTAAGTGTGAGTGACAGTACCAACCAACTCACAGTGGTGACAGCCTTTGATGGAGGTCTGTCCTCAAGTCCCTTGGAAGTGAAAAGAAATCAGACTTTCTGTGTGCCATTTCTGGTCCAGTTAGGACTGTCGGCTTTAGCTGAGACTTTCTAAAAGGACTAGAGTTGAGATAGTAACCCTGTGACAGAGCAGACAGGGACGGGGACGGTGAAGGAAGAAGTATGAACTTCACCTGAAAAATACTTCTATAAATCTCGCAGTGACATTTCGATTAATCAAGCATAATTGAACGTAGTTAGGTTTTTGTCAGATTCTAGTTCAAAATAATATTCGTCTATGGAGAGGGTAATATATTCTGTAGACATTGTATTAAGCATTTTAGCTAAGCAAACAGTAAGGAGAACAAATCAGCCTTAGGAAGGTTAATTACTAAAAAGATGGAGTATAGTAGATTATGTAAATCATTTTCCTTTTGAATACCATGGCTTGAGCTTTAATTTACATAGAGAGGTATCTTGGATTTGTTTTTTATGTTCTGATTTTCAAAAGTACCAAATTATACTTGCATTCTCTAAAAGTTCTAATCACTCCAGGCTTCCATTAAGCTTGCTCTAACTTCTTCCTATTATAGTTTGCAAAACCGAATTACAGTTTCCTTCCAACGAATTCTCTTAGGATTCCACCTCATTTGTGGAAATGATGAGAGCTACTGTTTTTATTTCTTTACCAAACGCTGGCTCTAAGTGAAGTATCAGGGGAGCGAGTGTATGAAAGCATTCAGCCCAGACGTGCCTTCACATCAAGTGTTCACTTAAAAGAAAAAAAAAAAAAAAAAGAAGATAAAACATAGATCAAATTGATTTTAGATGCTATTTCTTCTTGAGTAGAGACTTTTTTCTCCTTTGCCTGTCTCAGGGAACAGGCTCTGATCAGATCAGATCTGGAACTGTTATGTTCGGATTTGGTACTTGCCTAAGTTTCGAAGTGAGACTTTCAAAGGCATTGTCATCTCAGCAGTGTAAGCTCACCCAGGAAACCTGAACTTGTCCTTTTCACAAGAAGTGATGCCCAGATTTCCTTTCTGTAGAACAGAGACAGAGACCTAAATCCCTCTGAGATTTTCAGAGAAACTCCTTTCAGTTGGGTTCTGTTTGGCTATTTGTTTAGTGGCTTTTCAGCAAAGATTCTATGTTCCCTCGGAGCTGGCTCCTTCTGAGATGGTGAACTTTCACCTAAAAGAACATCCCATTTAAGTAATCCTGACTTCCTTTAAAGTGGCCTATTAAGATAACATTCGTGAACGTCAAAGATCCATATGTATGGTAACTGAGCAATGCTGGCCCTGCAGTTTGCTCAGTAAAGAGGTGCCGAAGTCTGACAGGTGGGACTAGTCTAATTGCTCTCCAGCTTAGCCTGACATCACAAATTGATTGAAATTGGCACAGTTCCAGTAGAATTCATATTAACAACAGAACTGTTTCATGTTTAAAATGATCTTGCCCTCCGATTCTTCTTGAGAGAGAAAAAAAGTGCAAGCTTAGCATTCAGTGTGAACATCTCTTAGGTATTGACGCATGCTAGTCACAAGGAGATTGTGAAAGTTAACCATGACGACAAGTCAGCAACAGTCACCATTTAGCCGTGCTGAATGTCAGGTCCAGAAAGAGTTTGTGAAGTCAGTTAGGGCAAGATTCACATGTGATACTGCTTACATTGTAGAATCCATTTCACATAATTTCTGTTTTCTTTTTGTCTTTGAACCATTTTAAGAAGCTTTAGAATTTATTTTAATTAAAAAGCATATATTTTTAAGGAAGAACTGACATGCCTTTATCTTAATGTTGAGCTTAATATCCCACATGTTTAATTAGGATGCTTGAACATACTGACAACTGAAGCCTGTAACTTACAGGAATATGAAAAGACTTGAGACTGCCTACCACTCTAAAGGGACCAGGCTGGATCTTGCAGCCTCACTTGGCAAATCCTTTCAAGGAGGCAGAAGTTTCCCAACTGTTTATCCAGCATGAAAAGGAAAATAGAAGGAACAGCAATGTCTGCTCTCTTTCTTGCTGGGTGTTTATATAACTTCCCAGGGAAACATCACCAAGTCAATGGTTCTTTTCACATCAAAAAGTTTCTCTTATGCTGGGTGGTGCACACCTTTAATCCCAGCACTTGGGGGGCAGAGGCAGGTGGATCTCTCAGTTTGAGGCCAGCCAGGACTAATAACAGAAATCCAGTCTGTGAATAAAACCAAAAGTTGCTCTAAGAGCTGAGATATTATTTAGACCAATAGACATTTGTGAGACTAATAAGTGTATCTTAACTCAGGTGGACAGCAAAGGCAAAGTTTACCTATAGTCTCTAAAGCACTAAGTGATTTCAAATGTTTGAGGAACTGGCTGGGGACTTAGCTCAGTGGCTGAGCACTTCCCTGGCATGTGTGGAGGCCTGGCTTCCACCCTAGCATTGTAAACAGGAAACAAATTGCTGTGAACTGTTACAGGAATCAGGGCCTCTCTTCTCTGCAGTTTTCCTTCTTTTCATTGTTCCAGATGCTTCTCTCATTGTCATACTCAGAATTGGAGCTCAAGTTGTGCTTGAGTCAGTCCTGGACAATGCCACTATTGGAAGACAGGGATGGGTAGCACTAATCTCTGCCAAATTCATACTTTAACGTAATTTGAAGTCATAATTGCTGCTTGACGTTTGTAAGCAGAGCATTTGCTCTTCCAAGTTCCCACCCAAGTGCTTGAAGTGGAACTGTTTTCCTTACTGAGAACAGAACCTTGAGTGCCGAGGAGGCACTTGGACTGTGCAAGAGGTGTGAGAGAAGAGTTCAGCGCTTTGCCAAGTTCTCTTTGTAACTCCTTGACTTAGTAGGGTTGTCTACATGGAATAATTGCTGCTTTGATAAGAGACAAATATTAACTTACACATGAAATGAATGTTCGTTGCAGAGTTTGTACCCATAAGTACAAATCTGAGCTAATTCACTCTGTGCCTCTGTTGACTTAAATTACAGTGATGAATGTACACACACATACATTCACAGTTCCCGAGCAACCTTGTGGTTTGTAAAATGCTGTCGTGAATGAAGAATGACTAGATGGGGTCATTTGTCATTCCACGTTCCACAGACAGAAGTGTGTTGTGACTGTTGGAAAAACACAACCGAGACGTGTGTGGCTTGGACCGTGCTCCTCATGAGTTGCTAAGCCTTCTGTTGTTTGTCATAACCAAACCAATCCTGCTGCACACAGGCACTTCTGTACCCTGGTAACCAGAACAATAAAATGGCAGTTGATCTTCACAGCTCATTAGTGTGCTGTTTTCTGTGCTCTCTGGTCTGTATTCTCATCACTGTCACGTAGATAAACTTTGCCTTCTGTTTCTGAAATTGAATCCATAAGCAGCAGCACGCTCTTTTGCAAGTTGCCTGGGATTCAAAAGGGCCCTGACAAGGTGTTTTTGATTGATTAGAGGGGAAAAACATCAATTATTTGGGTTCCCTGGAGCAGAGAACATTGAAATCACATTTTAGGGAATATCCATCCTATGGGTAAAACACCGGAAATGCTTAGCAGTAAATTGTTTCTGTGACATCTTTCTAAATACAGTTAATGTTTTGGCTTCAGTGGACCATATAATGTCCAGTCAGGACACTTTTGGGTGAAAGGAACATTATTATGCTGTAGACTGTGTAAACAGGTATAAACTTGATTTTTATGGGAAACCACCTGCTCCAGAACTACCTGAAACGATTAAATATGAGGCCCCAAGTTTCCCCTCAGCTCTCTTGACTCAGATTTCCTGGAGTTCAAGGCTCAGAAATATTAATAAATGCTTCAGGAGAGTGATTTTAGGAGTGTAAACTTGGGAAGCATGTGAAGATGACTCGGAGTCTTCCATTAAAGGGTCATTTCTTACTTCTTACGTGGTAGCAGCAATACCACTGTCCCCAATAGATTTAGGTACAACTATGTGTGTGCTTCCTAGATAAAAGGATGGAACCTTTATTTTCCTTAGCAGTGTGTCACTCATACTAAGGATTCAGTAGTGAAGAGATGCTGTTTTCAAATTTAATATGAATGGCACATAGCCACTCTAGTGAGTGTTTAATAGCTAGAAACCAATGGTCTTGAGGATTTGAGATAAACCTTATAGCTGACTCATGGTGTTACTAGATAGTCCTGTTAACTGAGCTATTGTTTTCCCTCTATAAAATTATGGACATGGGCTCCAGTTGTTCTTAGGCCCTTTCCAAGTCTGATGTTTTATGGTACTTAAAAAAAAAAAAAAAGACCCAAGTGATTAGTAATCAGCTATTTAAGCCAGGAATGGTGGCACACATCTGTAATCCCAGCACTTGGTGGGTAAAGGCAAGAGAATCAAGAGTCAAAGGGAATCCTCAACTACATAGTGAATTCAAGGTCAGTCTGAGCTCTATAGGATCCTGTCTCAAAACACCAAATAAAAACCAACTGCTTTCATGTTACCTGTTTTTGCCTTAAGAAAGCAAAACTCTTAGAAGTGAGTTTTGGTTTCAGAATATTTCGTCTATATGTTACCAACCCATCAGCCATTGTTCTAGGAGTCATTCGTGGCTTGGGAACTGCATCCTCATGACAGCTGCTCCTGTCTCCGTTTGGAATTCATACAAGTAAGTCGAGTCCAGAGGTTGCATCCTTCCACGAGTTGCATCCTTCCCTGAAGCTGCTGCAGAGCTTTCTGCTGCAGTGTGCTGTGTTTTTATTTCCTTGTCCTTCATTTCCAAATCCTTCCCAAATGACTTCATAATGCATGCTCGCAAGTGATTATCTGCTGAAAATGTTTTCAGATACTCACTTCATAACAACACATAGATCAACACTTTGATCACATGAATAAATCATAAAGCATTGTGTAGAAGGAGTTGCCCTCTGGGAACAGTTCCTGTAGATGACCTGCCCCCCCCACACACACACTCAAACTCTGTATTGATGATGTTCTTCTAGGCCTGTGCTGTCAGCTGCGGTGGACACTGGCCACCTCAACAGTTCAAATATGGCTAGAGCAAGTGAAAAGCATTTTTGAATTTTAATTATCTTTAAAATGTAGCCACCTGTGGCTAGTGGTGACAAATAACCATCTACAGCCTTTTCCCTCTATTGGATTTTAAGAAACAACATTAAGCACCTATCTTCCCCTGTCACTGGCCTAGGTGCTTGATGACGACTGTCATTTCCAAATGCTGGTCTGTCCTTTTCCTCTCTGAGCACTGATGACATCATCAGAATAACAGTCTGTCTTTAGATAAACAGAAAAATAATACTCATTTTTCCCTGCTGTCATCTTGCAGCAGAACAAGGCTCGTCCCTGCTACCTGAGCCACAGAGCAGGCATCTCTGAAGGAGCTCTGTCCAGGCTCCCAGTGTTCCCTGACCTGATTCTGTGTCAGAATCTCTGAAGCCCAGCCTTTACTCCAGACTCACTGGAAGACTCCTAAGGTAACTCTCACGTGTTGCACACTGCGGACAGTGCAGATTACAGAGTGGCCTTTGAGAGCAGCTAGTATGTTGGCAGCAAGCCCACCTCGGTGACGCAGTGACTTTACTGATGCTCTGTTTAACAGAGGTGATTGGAAAGCTAAAAAGGAGAAAAGGTATTATCTACTTGAGTTTGGGACTACATGGCTTTGTAGCTTCCTTCTGTGCATAAAACTCTTAAGGAAAGCTAACATTACTCAGTCACTATTCCCTGGCATTTTATCCAAGCAGAATTTGTTGGTCCTCAATAAAAATAAACTAAATAAAGTAATTTCAACAACTGTACTAGATGTTGAACATTTTTAAAACATTTATTTTTTAAATTTATGTATATGTGTCTCTATGAGTGTATGGCATACGTGTGCAGGTTCCCAGGGGGGCCAGAAGAGGGCGTCAGATCTCCTTTAAATGAGCCACCTAACATGGTTGCTGGGAACCAAACTTCAGTCCTTTGGAAGAACACCAAGTGCAATTAAGTACTGAGCCCTCTCTCCAGCTTCTTAACAATTCTTTAACAGCTTAATAAGCTGCTGTCATGTTTTCTAAAGTTAGGGATAATTATTGTTACCTTAGCACAATTGGAATGGAGCTTCCTATATGAAAACTGCTCTTCCTAAAACTGGTAATGAAATAACAATTTGTAAAGGTAAATGAATGTCCTGTTATTCCGTTGAGGGAACCTTTTAGACACTCTGTGATTTAAAAAAAAAAATCTAGGATGAGACCTAGGATGGGCATTTCATCCATAAAAGAGACTTTGATCTATTCTCAGAAAAGCCTAGGCCTACTTGCCAAGGTCCTCGAAGAAAGAGTGTATGTCAACAAAAACTTCAAGAGCTCATTTTGACCTTTCCACTATTTATGGACCTAGGTGTGAGATAATATTGCCAGTCTCTTCATTTCAACATTCTTTAAAAGTAGTTTCAAATAGGAAATGTTTTTAAAATTTAGTTTTTTTCATTTTCCTCCACTCTGAGAATTGGAAACCCTGGCCCTGTCCAGGTAGAGTACTCTATCCCGAAGACACTGGTGCAGACAATAAGTTGCTAAGATCATTGTATATTTTTTACTCAGTAGAATCAGAATAGATTTTCATATGTTCCTTTGGAGACAGGTTCTTGCCATGCATTCCAGGCTGGCCGGGTACTTGCTTGCTTGCTAGCTCAGACTGGCCTCAAATTTGTGGCAGTCCTTCTGCTAGCCTCTTTTGTTCTGGGATTGCAGGAGTGCAGAAATCAAAGGGTTTTGCAGCTCCAAACATGGACTTTTCCTTCAGAGTGCATTAAGAATTAAAGGTAAGGACAGACGGGAGAGACAGAACTTAAGTTGACAAACCACAAGCAAAGATTGTATGCCTTTGGACTTTTGTGTCCCCAGAACGTATCGATCCACTCAAATGTTTACTGACAACTTCTTATTTGGCCAAGACATCTCCCTTTATACCTGTCCTATTCACTCTTCCTTGTGGACGTCAAGACTCAAGAGACATTTAATTAAGCAAGGTCATCACTAGTAGCAAATGTTAAAAGAAAATCACTCTGCTTATTGTTTCTAAGCAGACAAAAGATGCAGTAGTTAGTGAGTATAGCAGTGCGTGTTTGTAATCCCAGCTCTTGACAGAGTGGGAAGATTCAAGGCTACCACTTCCTGGTGTCAAGTGGTTTCTTGAAGAATCTGGTCACTGGGTATACTTTGATGTATGTGAATTGTCATACAGTTTGAAAAGTGTCAGTGGGTGGTGCCAGTACTGCAGCTGGTGGTGCACACCTTTAATCCCATCACTGAGGTCATTTCACGACACAGCTAACCAGCTCCAGATGGAGTTAATCAAATCTCCTGAATTGGGCGGACAACGGCCTGCATGAAAACTCTTAGAACAGCCACAGCTCTCTTCAGTGTTGACACTAGGGATCATGATTTAGTGTCTCTGCCTCCATCTCTCTGCTCCCAGTTGAATAAAAATGGAAAAATAGCTGAACTGGCCACTTGCCAAAGCCTAGCTATACTTGAGAAGCATTCTGTTTTCAGTTTATGAGGAGCTGGCATACTGATTTCCATAGTGGTGGTACCAGTTTATAGTCCCACCAACAGTGATGAACGCTTCTCATCTCCCCACACCTTCACCAGCATTGGTTATTTGTTTTCTTAATGGTAGCCATTCTTCTTGAGGTGAAATCGTATCTCAAAGAAGTTTTCATTTGCATTTCTCCTTTGGCTAAAGATACTTCGTGGCCATTTATGTTTATTTTGAGAACTATCCAGTTAATTCATAGCCCATTAATCGGTTGAATTATTAGGGGCTTGGGGTTTGATATTTTTTAAGTTCTCTCCCAACAGACAAACACCGCATGTTCTTTTTTCATATACGGAATCTATACTTAAATGTACATATTATTTGTGTGTATAATGTATGTGTCTGGAGACCAGGGGTTGACATTGGGTGTCTTCCTCAGTTGCTCTCCACCTTATTTTTTGAGACAGGCTCTCTCATCGATCATGGAGCTCACACGGGAAGAGAGCTAGAAAAGGAAGACGAGAGATAAGAAAACCGAGTGGAATGCATAGGCATGAAAGCTGAAAAGCACATGAGTTGGGAAGAAGGGGGCCAATAAGAGTGGGAGGGACGCTAGGAGAGCAGGGAACGGGGACAATAAGGACAACATATAATTGCATATATGTATAAAATTGCCATGTGAGGAGCTAGGAAGATAGCACTGTAGAACCCATGTTAAACAACAAAGAACAAATGTGGTACACATGTAATCCCAGCACTGGGGAGGCAGAGGCAGCCAGCTGAAGCCTACTGGTGTGATCCAGGGACACACCTAAACAACCTCTAAAACAATGTGGATGGTACCTGAGAAACAATGCCCAAGTTAACCTCACACATCCACTCACATGCACACACGTGTGTGCGCGTGCAGCTACATACAATTGAACATACCACAAAATAAGTACTATAATGAAACCCATTTTATGCTAATTTTAAAAATTAAAGAAAATAGCAAGATAATAACAGTAGATGGAACCTGAGAGCCTTTTCTCTCAGTGCTACAAATGTGGAGATGAGATCAACCAGCTCTGCAGGTTTGGGGGTCCCAGGAAGCTTTCTACTTTGTGAGGAGTGAGCCTTTTCTCCTGGTCAGCATGCTAACTTGGAGAAGCTGGGGACAGTGCAGGCTGCCTCAGAAATCCATAGTGCTTTATTGGCAAGGGAGACCACACAGAAGTTACTGCCTCAACCCCACTTCATTTTGAACAAACACCAAGACTGGAGAAGTGTAGTGGGTTTGCTAGAGGTCACAGGCCCAGTGAATGGTAAGACCTATATCATTCAGTCCTGACATCCCCTCAGGTGGGTCTGTCCTTAACTATCTTGTAAACAAAGATGTGGGTTGCCTGGCTCCGTTTAGCAGAAAGCAAGGGCTGAGCCTTCCATGTGCTGAAGCCATAGCTGGGGAGGCAGTGGCCCAGGACAACTGCCACAATGCATACATCTTCAGCTTGAACTCCTAGATAGGAACACAACAACACACAATAAACACAGCAACCAAAATGTGACTCTGCGTCCCTTTATTTATAAACAAGTTGAGAATACTGTAGTCCATTTGGGATCAGGGGAAGAGGGTTTAGGGGTTTCGGTGGTGGGGGTGGGGTGATTCCAGTAGTTTGCACTATTCAGCACCAGAGCAAATGCTTGGGCATAAGGTCATTCTTGAATCCAGACGACCCTCAGCTTATATGTACAGCAGAATTTTAAGTAGATAGGCTGTTCTTATGGCTTTGTCCCCAGACACATTGCAGCGACACAACAGAAAACTAGAGAAAATTTTTAAAAATGCCTAATAAGCACACTTATCATTTCCTTCCTTCCTTCCTTCCTTCCTTCCTCCCTCCCATCCTTCCTTCCTTCCTCTGTTCCTCCCTCCCATCCTTCCTTCCTTCCTCATCAGATAGTTAGGATAGGACTGGAGCTGCTGAGTAGATGCCTGCTATCCAGTCATCCTGTGGGGTAAGACTGGGCATTAAAATAAGTCCTGCAGATTGAGGGGAAGTAAGCCATGTTCATCCTGAAGCCACAACCCACCAGTGTAGCCACAGGATCTTGTAACCTAGGCCATAGAATGGCTGAGTCTCCTGCCCCCACTGCATGTCAGAAGCCACACTGTGTCTGTGCCTCTGGGTTATCCTGACAGTGAAGTTTCTTAGCAGACATGGGCCATACATACAGTGTTACTATCACATTACAACTACATCCCTGTGGTTGTTTACGTGAAGGGGGTCAGCACTTGGTTTCCAGGGATGGGGAGGATATGAGGATTGCTAATATGCCAAAGAAGCTGTAGAGGCCAGGACCCCACCTGCTGCATGGGGATCTACTAGCCATGGAAGTATACAATAGGAAGCCGTCCTCTTTCCTAGTGATACCTGGAAGGAAAGTAGAAAACATAACTCCTCCCATACTCACCAACTCTAGTGTCAATTTTTCCATCTTCCCATTCCCAGCCTTAGGGAATGGGTTCCCTAAGTTGCTTCTTTCCCTTCCTGGAGGAAAAAGAGTCCTTTCCCTGGCTTTTGTTCCTTTTCTTCTTACTTCTCTAAGCCTGCAGCATGCTTTATGCTGTCATTCAATTCTTAACTCGCCCTTGACCATGAGAATTGCCTGAAGAACCCACACAAAGTTCAGTCACGGCTCCTCCTGGGTGTTGGGGAGGAGGTAAAACCGGGTCAGGTCTGGGAAGGACTGTGAGATGGTCAAGAGGGCCAGAGGTTGGCTAGCAGAATCCGCCCCATTTCTTTGTGGAAAACTTGTGGCTTTGGGAAGGTAAGGAGGTTGAAAACTGAGAAGGAGGTTTAAACCCACTTAAGTGTCATTTGTACCTGGGATGATTCCGATGTTGGTCATTTCCCATTATTCACAGCTACAGTGGCACTTTCTGATGAGTCATGTATGTCACCTGTCAGGATAGTGTATAGGGCCTGCAAAATTATACTCACCTGATACATATATCACCTCTACACTCTGCCTCAGAGCAAGACTGAGGTAAAAGTGGATCTATCTGCCCTGGATCATGGAGTCAGGCCTTTTTTTTTTTTTTGGTTTTTCGAGACAGGGTTTCTCTGGTTTCTCTGTGTAGTCCGGGCTGTCCTGGAACTCACTCTGTAGACCAGGCTGGCCTTGAACTCAGAAATCCGCCTGCCTCTGCCTCCCAAGTGCTGGGATTAAAGGCGTGCGCCACCACCGCCCGGCGAGTCAGGACTTTTTTTTTTTTTTTTTTAAATAAAGGCTTCCTCAACAGAGAGTCTCCACACACACAACCTGAAGTGGCTTAAGACAGTACATGTTTTTATCTTTCTTTCCTCTCTCTAGGACCCTCTTCTCTTCTTCATTTGCTCAGTTGCTCTCCTTGTCCCTGTGCTGCCACAAGTGTCAGCTGTCTGAAATGGAAGGCATACATACACAATTTGTCCTGGGTGCCTGGTGGGAGGCCAAGGTCAAACTAATACATTGGAAGGAATGAAGCCCTTGCCTCTGATGCTCCAAGAGGGCCTTGACTATGAAAAGAACATTCTTTCTCCCAGGCTGGGTTCCCAGAGATCCCCTGTCTTTCACAAGCACTTTACAGACTTCTGGAAGAAGTGCAAGGAACAAGGAGGCCTTAGCCTCACAGTTTTGTTTTGCAACAGTCACCATTGATCTTCAGGTGAGCAGGGAGGTAGTTTGACCCCAACACAAAGGAGAAAGACAGGGGACCTTTCTTCATCAGTTGTCTCCCCCCTCCCCTGAATGCTTGTTCCCAAAGCTTCTGAAAACAGAGGGTGTTTCTGTCACTGGAGGTACTGGACTTTGCCCACCACATGTTAAGACCTTCATTCAGTCAAGCTGCAGTGCTGTCTGTCTGTCTTTACTTGGATAATCAGGAAATTCTATTTGTACCTAAGAGATTAGCTCTAAACCTTGACTGGACCTGCTCATTCCCTGCATGTGATTAGGGAACAGTGGCCCCACACAGTTCTCCAGTCATCTGAGAGTCTCCATCCCACTCGGAGAAGCAAGGGCCAGAAATAACTTCAGTGTCTCTCAGACCATTCAAAAGATTAAGCCTTCCCTTTACCCAAAATGTCATAGGTGAAGAACAACAGGAAATTTCCTGGGACAAAACATTTCTACAGGAGTCTAACATTTGATTGAGCTTTTGACAAAGTGCCCAAGTCATGAGAGAACCAGATGGTTCTTGAGATCAAGCATTTCAGCAGGGTATCATGGGGGAGAGCAGGAGAGGGATATATAGTCTGACACCACCACCATATATTCATATTGCATATGGTATACACCCTGGGGTGGCATGTTGGAGGATACATAGAACAGATACGTGCAGGTAGCACCCCCTATCGGTATACTAAGTGTTTGTTACATCAAACCGTTACTCAAGGTCTATGAACTGTAATGTGGTCAGAAATGGAAAGAGCAGTTCCTTTAAGAAGCTCCAAGAGATATTTTTTCACCTTCTATACATGGAGCCAAAGCAAAGCAGCTCCCAGTTGTTTTTTTTTTTTTTTTTTTTTTTTAATAAGACAGGTTTCCTTGTTGCGAGTCCCATCGATCCAGGTAATTTCTGGAAAACAGTGTCATCATGCCAGAGATGAAAAAGTACAGCCAGGAGCATGTCAGGCCTTAAGTGGACTTCACCTTGATGCAACTGTCTTTTGAATGAAAGGTTAAGGGTCACACTTTTCTATCTGACCAAAGTGAAACTGCGTCTGAGTCAGGGTCCTGGAATGGGAAGGTGTCGGTGGTGCATTCCTTCAGGCCTTAGTGGCCGAACTGAGAAGGCTGGAATTTGTCTCTAACTTGCCCATTTTGGAAGCACTTAGCCACCTCAGTTGGAAGGGAATTCATTCTGGGAGAGTGTGGGTGATAGGAGGCAACGTGCAAGGCTCTTTTGAGGGGTGAAGATAGCAGGGTGAGGCAGCAGCCACTTCTGCAGGTGGCTTATTTGCTACAGTGTGAACCAAAGCAGAAGTCACCTCACTTCAGGGAGTAGTGCTCTGCACCTTTCCATAGCAGGGCTAAAGTGGGGTGCTTCTATGATGCTAAGAAGGTTTGTGTGGGTTTTCAGGTCAGAAACCTCCATGCTGAGTCCAGGCCAGACTGAATGGAGAAGGAAAAGGAGCTGGCCCTAGTAGCTCCCATGGCAGAACTCCCATCTCCCGGCAGAGCTGCAGCTCTCAATACCACCCAGGCATCCCGGAACCCCTTCCCATCCTGTGTGGTGTGCTCTTGTTGACCAGGCACCTTTACTTCTCATCCTCATCCCCCTCACTCATGCTGCTGATGGAGGCTGAGGCAGCTTTGGGTGAGGACGGGGGAGAGGTCTTGTTTGGGAGCCAGGAGAAGGTAGGAGATGGAGAGCGGGAAGGGGACCGGCTCCGGGTCGGGCTGCTCACAGGACTCTGCTTCGGAGATAAGGCCTGTAGCATCCGGCTACTCCTCTCCTGGAACATCTGCTTCTAGAGAGAAGATGGAGAGAAGATAACTTAACACAGCATTTCTGGGTGTGGCTAAGACAAAGGATGGGCAGGATAGAGAGCTGTGTCACCAGAACACCCGCTCCCACAGACTTGGATGGCAATCCATGTTGTCAAGGGCTATGGAGGAAGTTGAATGGAATCTGGGGCCAGTAAGAAATTTATACCTAAAGTTCTGATCCCTACTGATGAATGGGACTTTCCTTTTCTGTCATCTGTAACAATTTAACCACCAGGCAAAGTAACAATGTCATAAATAGAGGTAGAGTCTTGTAAAATTAAACAAAAACCTTTGTCCTTATGGATGTGAGGAGAAATCACACAATAAGCAATCACACAGGGTGCAATAGATGGAAACGTGATCCATGAGAGAAGTGAGGCAGGAGCAGACACCAAGGCAGGCATAGTGGCTCACACCTGTGCGCCAGCACTTGGGGAGGAAGGAGGAGTTTGAGACAAGCCTACAAGACACTGTCTCCAAAACCAGAGTTCCCACATTGGGGCACTGGGTTGCAATTACTAATGAGCTTCCTGTGAAAGACCTTGCTGAGGAATTACTATCCGGGCAAAGGCCTGAGGAGAGGAGGGAGGATCACCTCACCAGTGGAAGTCAGTGGGAAGCCAATTCCAGACTGACAGCAAGCCATGTGTCAGGAAGAACAAGCTGACCACAGGACTGGCGCGGGGTCTGCTGCCTGGAGGGCATGAGGAGGAAAGAGTTAGGTGGGAATCACTGGAGAAGTAGCAGGTGGCTGTCATGGAGGCTTTTGGCAGCCATTGTGAGAACTCTATATTTTTCTCTGTGGAGAACCACTTAGGCAGGTTTAAAGGGACAGCATTCTCAGCAGTGGAGAGTGTTATTGCGGAAGGGAGAGTGGGTAGTTGGGGGAGAGCAGGCCAGAGAAATAGTGTGGGGGATCGAGTCACATAGGACCTTTTCTGGCGAGAAGAGAAACTTCTGGAAGGGTGTAAGAAAAAGATTAACACAATTTACTTTTTTCTTTTCTGATTACCTCTCTTGCTACTGTGCTGAGAAGATGCTGCCATCAAGAGTGTGGGTGCAGTGAGATTAATGAGATTAATAAGACACTAAGAGTCTAAGATTATGATGGCACCTAGCTCAGAGTGATGGATACAAAGATGACAAGGAAGAAATGCCCAGCACGGCTCCCCCACGTGTAAATTAAGGTCTATAACCCCTCTTTTGTGTACAGTTCTATGAGTTTTGACAAATAGAGCTGTGTGGCTACCACTTCACTCTAGGCATGAGGGATGCCATCAGCTCCCACGGGGCCCTTTGATATTGCCTCCTATTCCAGACTCTGACCACAGATCTGGTTTCTGTCCCTTAAGATTTTACATTTACCAGAATGGCATTAAGATGGAGCCCTGAAAAATATGGTCTGGTTGTAGAGTCAACAGGACTTGCTGACAGATGGCATGCGGCACACAGGAAACATCATCAAGGGAATATAACTTCTAGCCAGTGACAAAGTGCCATTTTCTGGGTTGAGGACTATGAGCTAGAAGGAGGCTTTACTGGTAAAATCAGATTTTCCCCATGGGGGTTTTTAGGGGTGGGGTGAGGAGGGATTCTTTTGTTTTGCTTTTTGAGGCACGGTTTCATGTAGCCCAGGCTGGCCTCATATTCACTAAGTAATTGAAGCTAGCCTTGGACTTCAGACCTTCATGTCCCTGCCTCCCATGTGCTGAAAATATAGGTGTGACTCTTTTTCAGTCTTTGAGACTTCAAGCATGGTCCCCCACCCTACACCGGGATACAGAGGGAGACCTTATCTCAAAAAAAAAAAAAAATCTCAAAAAGAAAGGGAGAGGGGGATAAAGAAGGGAAGAGAGTGGGTAGACAGAAAGAATGAGAGAAAAGAATAGAAAAGAAAGGCAGCTTAGGGTATGTATAAAATGAAGCAAAAATGGTCAACCTCACTAGTAATCAAATGATCAGAATGAGATACTGTATTAGCACCATGCTCTAATTAATTGAGCAAACCAGCCATGGAAGAAACACTTTTTACTATATGAAATTGCTAAATCTGTAATCCTTAATTTGTTTGGTTTTTTTTTTTTTTTTTGGTTTTTTTCGAGACAGGGTTTCTCTGTATAGCCCTGGCTCTCCTGGAACTCACTCTGTAGACCAGGCTGGCCTCGAACTCAGAAATCCACCTGCCTCTGCCTCCCAAGTGCTGGGATTAAAGGCGTGCGCCACCACCGCCTGGCTGTAATCCTTAATTTGTAACGGCTAGTGTGGATGAGGGCACAGGAAAGGGGTCACACTTCCACTACCACTGGGAGGACACACAAGCTCCTTCCTAGAGGGAATTTGGCAGTGAGAGCAAAAGCTTCCTTTCCCCAGGAGTTACAGATGTGAATAAATACTTAGGAGTGTAGATGTAGTGTTAGAACAGAGAAGTCGTAAACTTCTAAAGTAAGTTAGAGAAATACATAACTCCAAGAAGATATATTAAGCAACTGATAAACAGGTTCCTTTTTAAAATATGTGTGTACACTCCATGACTATGTGGTGCCTGAGGAGGTCAGAAGAGGGCTTTAGATCCCCTGGAACTGGAGTTACAGACAGGATGGTTGTAAGCCACTGTGTGGGTGCTGGGTCCTCTGCAAGAGCAACAAGTGCTCTTCATTTTTGAAACATCTCTCCAGTCATGAAAATCAGTTTCTCAAAGAATACTTAATAACTTGAAAAATACTCTTGAAATTTTAGAATTATTTTAGGATCATATGGTCTATGTGATTTCAGTGTTATAGAAGAAATGTATATTGTGTTACTGGACAAGATCTGTGCAAAGAACTGCAAGCTCACTTTATCATCTTCTTGTTATTTTGTCTTTTTTTTTTTTTCAGAGCTGAGGACTGTGCCCAAGCCCTAAGCGCTCTACCACCGACCTAAATCCCCAACCCTGTTTATCATCTTCTTTTAGTTTTTGTGGGGTAAGGGGTGGAGTACTCTACCATTCATCTATGACTCCGGCTTCCTTATTTTTTGAGACATGGTCTCACTATTAAGCCCTGGCTGTTCTGAAACTCAATATTCAGTCCTAGCTGGCCTCATACTCACAGAAATCCACTTGTTTTGTTTCCCAAATGCTGGAATTAGAAGCGTGTGCCAAAACATTTTTTTTTTTTTTTGAGACAGGGTCTCTCTAATTTTCCCAGGCTGCCCTTAAGCTTGTGATCCTCTTGCCTTGCTCTCTCAGGTAGCTAGGATCACAATCCTGTGCCCCCAGGCCTATCTAGTCATAACCTCCTAGCATTTCTGAAATGAACACACTAGTGCTAGTTCCACATCTGTGGGTTCAACTGTTTGCATATCAAAATGGCATTTACATTGAACATATAAAAAAAAGACTTGCTAGCAATTATTTCTCGAAAAATATAATACCTAATGCATATTATTGACATCACATTAGCTATTATAGGTCATCAAGATCTTTGAAAGTATAGAGGGAGATGTGTGTAGTTTTTGTGCCAGCACAATGCTCTTTTATATAAGGGGCTTGTACTTCCATGGGGTTTGGTATCTGAAGGAAGCCCTGGACCAATCCTCAACAAATACAGAGGGATAGCTGCTGTGTGTTGCTTATGCCTTTATAAAACATATCATGACAGGAAGAAGGAAACTCAGGTAGCCTGGACAGGAGATGGGGCAGGCATTTCAATAGTGACATAACTAGGGAAACATAAAGACCTGAAGCACATCGTTAACTCCTTCGTGTGCTCTTTTTCCTTCCTAAGCCCCAGTCTATCACTTTTAGAGCCTAAAGTTTCTTCTGGAAAACATAATAGAGAAACCTTGCTGATCACTGAGATTCTTCCCAGATTGAAAATTCCACCTGTCTACAAATACAGCAATTATTTACCTTCCATTAAGAGCACTGATAATTCTGCCAAAAGACAGCCAACCCCCATGAAATCAAACAGGAAAAAAAATAGTGCAGTACAACAGCATTACCTGAGATTAAGCCCATTTATGAGACAAAATCAAATGCCAAAAGGATTGGGTAGCCTATTATTAACAGTAACATTAAAAAAATTCTTGAACTTCTAGCAGGCACTTTAAAATATGTGTTTTTATTACTATAATCTTTCAGCATATTTTTAGTGGCAGCCATTAGCCCCCCTGCTGGTAATGGATTGTCAGCCTTTCCATTAGAAGCCCACTTTCTAAGAAATCTACATCTTGTCTACTCTAGTTTGAATCAAGCTCATAACTTGAGAATATTCTGCCTAAAGGGATGAGAGAATTTGAATCTTTAATAATAAACAATGGTGTCACACTTCACAAATATGCTACCCATGCGAAAGCAGCCGGGCCTGGGCTTGCAGGCTCTCCGATCTGTTTCTGCTGGACTTTCCAGGGTAGTTCCACTACAAAGGAGCTGAATTGAATCCAGTCAGGAGACAGTTCGTAATGAGCTTCCTGGGAAGAAAAGCACTTTAGAAATATAACAAATAATGAAGACCATGGCATGACATTTTCAAAGAGAAAAGGTATTTAAACCCAATCTTTCATTGTATTAAGAGGTTTCCATTTAGAAAGTTTTCCCCCAAGAAAATAATCCCGTTTATAGTCCTGTCCATGTGAAAGTAATTTTCTGTTTCCCTCCTACAAAGTTTTCCCTTTTAAGAAGTATTTAATATCTAGCGAGGCAGTGAATATCTTGATGAATGCCTTTAAAGGCTTTCGTGTTACCTATACATCCTGGCACATGAATTAAAATGAAATGAAAGAAAACACTAGTATGATCCAACGTGGACCTCTGATAAGAAAGATGAAATCCAAGAAGTCAGATGAGTTGGTGTTTCCCTTCTGGCCAGATCAATAAATGTCCTTATCATTAACAGCGGGTAAACCTCTGTGGCTGATGTGATGTTGCTGCCAGGCTCTGTTGTAAGGACATTGTCATGAACCAATTGAATCCTCCTGACAACTCTAGGAGGCAGCAAAGCTTACTTTTCCCTTACAGATGATGTGACTGAGGTGTAGAGATGCAGAAAAACTTGCCCAGGTAGACTGGGCCCTGGACTGGGTACCAGGCCAGGCTGGGGCTGGAGCCAGAGCTGGTGTCAGTCATGGAGCACTGGCCTAGTATGTATAAAGCATAGGGTATACCTTTACAGAAGGAACTTGGAAAAGGAAGCACTCATGAAACAATAACAATGAAAGAACTTGCCCAAAGCCAAACAGCTAAGACTTGAGTTTATGCTCCTGACCACCTCCTGTCAGCCACTTTTAGAGTTCAGGGCTTTTCAGGTTTACTCCCACTTTATTTGTATATTTGCTTAAAGACACTTTTTTTTTTTTTTTTTTAGAATTGACTATCAAAGAGCCTCAAGTGGACAGGTTGGGGATGTGGTTCAACAGTAAAGCACTTGCCAGGTTCAGAGGCAGAAAGAAAAATGTGTCCAGCGTGAACTCTAGTTCGGACATACAAACTTCATTTTCTATCTCTTTTATCAAAATCAAGATGATCCTAAAAAATTAACAGTATGCCTGAAGGGAAGACGGCCATTTTATAAACAAAAGAGTAAAATCTGGCAAGGATGCGGAGAAGGTGGAATCCTTGTGTACTGTTGGCAGGAGTGTAAAGCGAGAGAGCTGCTGTGGGAGTGGGATACCCATTCCTTGAAATGTTAGACAGAGTCCCATATGATCCAGCAGTTTCATTTCTATGTATATGCCCAAGAAACCTGAACGTGGAGCTCAAACAGTTATCTATACAACACCAAACGATTCAGAGCAACATTATTCACAACTGCTGAAGGTGGCAAAAAAACCCAAGTATTCATCAACACAGCAATGGATAAAGCAAATGAGGTGCTACACAGGGGAATATTACTCAGCTTTTAAAAGCCACTCCAATACTGATCCATGCTACAACATGGGTGAACCTTGAACATATTAAGGATTAGTAAGTCAGACACAAAGACACAAAGGCAAATACTATATGATTTGACTTCTATGAGGTACCTGGAGTAATCAATCAAATTCAGAGAGAAAAGAGTGTGTTTTTCAGCAGCTCATGCGTAGGAAGTGTGTTTAAAAGGTGCAGCATCTATTTGATATGGTGGAAATGTTCTGGGAATATGGATGGTGGTGATGCTTGCATACTGATATGAGTGTAGTTAATGCTACCATTTGCTTGAACATGGTTAAAATGGGGCTGGCAGTGTAGTTCAGTGGTAGAGTACTTTATCATGAATGAGGTCCTGGTTTTGATATTCAGGATTGAAATAAAAATTTTAAATGGCAAAATTTATAATATACATAAGCACATGTGCTACAATTAAAAACATAGCAGTGGACCTTGCATTACTTAAATTATATAAATTATATAAATTCCTCACCCCCAAATGGTGTTTTTTTTTTAAAACAAACAAACAACATAATTGTATGTAACAAATGGTACATGTCTATTTGGTTGGCATGGCATCTCTTTGATGGTCTAAGGCAAGAGGATAAACATGATCTAAGCATGGCAATTATGGTCTAAGATGAACTAAAAAATTCACATTGGATGGGGCAGTGGTGGCGCACGCCTTTAATCCCAGCACTTGGGAGGCAGAGGCAGGCAGATTTCTGAGTTCAGGCCAGCCTGGTCTACAGAGTGAGTTCCAGGACAGCCAAGGCTATACAGAGAAACCCTGTCTCGAAAAACCAAAAAAAAAAAAAAAAAAAAAAATCACATTGGACTTAAGATCTTTGTCTTTAGGTGTTAAAGAAGTGAGACCATGTTTGGTAAAATAAAACAGACTCATTTCATTTTAAACAGGAGAGAATTTTGTTTTCAGAGCCCATGAAGGCACTCTCTTACAGTGAGAGTTCACAGCACGAACCTGTGGTTAAGGTGCTAATATTTAAATAGAATGTTTCTGCTCTGTGAATTCAGATGCTTCAGACAAAAATAACAGAGCTGCTTTAAGAAGATGAATACCCAAAGCAAAACCTGCATGCGAGGCCATCATCCCCTAACCCAGAATCCTTCACTAACTGCATTTTGCAGACAAACAGCGTCTCCCCCAACATAAGCAACCAAGCTTCAAAAGTGAAGCTCACTTAGAGCTCTTCTTTTGAGACAATGTGTCATTCAGAGATAATACTTACAAGGAAACATAATACTGAGTCTTTGTCTGAAAGGTGTTACTGTTTGGGTCTGGACCATGCGCCCAGGTGCGATGAACTGTGGGTGACCGCTGTCTCCTTTCCTCTCCCCTGGCTTCCTTCTTTAAGGTGTCATAAGGTGAGTAGCTTCCTCCCACAGCCTTCCACCATGATGTGCCTCCCTCGCTACAAGCCCAAGAGCAACAGGACTAGAAGTGAGCCCAAATAACTTCACCCTCAATAGCCCCCTCCCTCTCTTTTTCTTTCTTGTTCTTTCTCCCATAAAGAAAGCTTTATTTATTATAAACCTTCTAAGAATGTATTATACATGGTGCACATGTTAAAGATAACTAAACTACTACCATGTGTGAAAACAGAGGTTAAAACTTTTATATAATTTGCTATTGATCCTAAAAAGTTCATGGATATTAAGTTACACTCACGTCAGTAGTGTACATGAGATCACCTTGTCTTCTCCTTAATTAGATATTTTGTTACAGGAATATAAAGCTGATGAACACAGAAGGCTTCTTTTTGCCATTTGGTTTGGATTATAGGCCACCTTCTGAATATGACTCAAGACTAGTAGAATCAGTTAACAGTAGTTACATAAAGTGATGTGACTTTTTCTTAATTTTATTTTTTTTAAGATGTATTTATTTTATGTGAGTACACTGTCGCTGTCTTCAGACACACCAGAAGAGGGCATCAGATCCTGTTATAGATGGTTGTGAGCCACCATGTGGTTGCTGAGCATTGAACTCAGGACCCCTGGAAGAGCAATCAGTGCTCTTAACTGCTGAGCCATCTCTCCAACCCTGTAATATGAGTTGTTTTTTTTTTTTAAAAAAAAAAAAAAAAAATTAAGCCCTGATATCCCACCACTCAGATTGAGTAAGTGGAAACTGGAAAATCTATTGTAGCAGTTATGAAATACATAGGTTGCTGACTTCAACTTCTTAGAAGTCATTGTGGCAGATAGCTTCCTAGGGCCCCATTCCTGCTATTTACACCATTATGTTGTGTTCTCCCATAATAGATAAGGAGCAAATTCAAATGTTCCTTAGGCCCTTCTCAGCAGCATAAATGAGTGAGTCGGGTTGGGGGTGCCAGAGGAAGCAGGGCAAAGAATATGGCCATGGGGAACTGGCAAGTCAGACTCTTCCAGGGCAAAATATAAACACCAAGAAAATCAAGTCAGTCTATTTTTGTTGTGGTTGTTTTTCTAGACAGGTTCTCACTCTGTAGCCTGGACTAACCTCAACGTCACATAGCACAGGCTGGTTTGGAATGCATTGTAAAGTTCTGCTTATTGGATTTGATCCACCAAACACTAAACTGTATCCAGTGCCATAGACAAAAAAGACTGTATATGGAGAGTTTAAGCCTCACCATAGCCTTCCCAGATCTGGGGAAGGTCTGTAAATAGGTATTCCTCATAAGCCATTCCTTCATGCAATCACTCAATGAAGAAACATTTATGTGGAATACCTACTGCACACTACATATAAAGCTGCATACCAATCCTGCAGTAGCAAATTTTGGACCTTAAATCTTTCTATTTTGTGCCTTGCTAAGTCTGGGTTATGTGTATCAGTACTGTACTTGCAGGTAATGCAGATCCCTGTTTTCAGAAATGAGTTCCAGTCATAAATCCACAAATAAAGAATTATTATAATAATAGCATATTCATGAAAAGCAAATTACTTATCTTGGCGTTTAACATCCTTGTAACTATTCCTGTACTTTTAATGTCAACAGAAAAAAAGTAATGTCTAAGTCTGGCTGATACAGTAAATTAATGTTAATAACAGTTTTGACACTAATAGCAAGTTTTAGAAGATAAACCTCCAGTCTCTAAGCTGGGTTTCATTTCTTAAAAATCACCTCTACTCACTGTCACCAGACTCCTTAACCATTCCAGCTACTGTTTCACCTTTGCTGGGAGCCTGAGAAGACTGGGAGGATAAAGTTCCTGGGAAATGATATTCTTTTCCTGCCTTTGCTCACTCCAGGGGGAGAAAACATCCACCCACTGAGTTACAATCGGAGAGTTTCTGGCAGGGTCACATTTCTGAAGCGTGTTAAGCAAATGAGCTGCTCTATGGCTCCATTAAAAACCATGTGCCGTTTCTTCAGAGCCAGAAAATTGTGAAAATGCAAAGTAGAAAGGCATATGCTGGCTCGAAAGGGCAAGTCTAGACTTTATATGCTGAAGACCAGAGAACAGGGTGCTCACTTTGTCTTTGTGTTCTTCTATGCTGTTGTACATAGACAAGAACATTAATAAATGGGCCATGAATTAAATCATTTGAAGTGAAAATGAGCCCAGTGTCCAATTTCTGCTCTTTTACCAGTCCTCACTGGAAGTTCTTTAATGGCTCAATTAGCCCTTCCCTTTCAAACTCATCCTACAGATAGAACATGGTTGGCTTATAACATTGTCTATAACACATTAGAGGCCACTAGGCTTAAAGCATCTCCTCCAACTCTCTGAACAGTCTTCTTTTTCTATACTAATTGACTGTGTTACTTTTAGATAATCCTATAATGAATGAGCTCAAATGAGCAATGGCAGTAGTGACAACCCATCAATAAAATAATTAAGTAGAAGTGGATTTCCTTAGAGACTTCTCATATCATAATAGGAAATCTTGGCTATTTAAGATTAAGGAAATCAAATGGAATAATTTCTCTTTGTTTTAAAAAGAAAGTTGGCTTGGGGCTAGAAATCTCCAGCAACCTGTCTGATCTCTGCACACTTAAATGTGGGGTTGCAGCTGTGTACAAGATGGCTGGCTTGTTCTGCTGGTACTGCCATTCAAACTCTGGTCCTCATGATTATGCAGCAAGCACTCTTATCTGCTAAGACAGAAGGGTTTCTGGACTTTCTGAATTCCATCTTAGCCAAGAAAAACAGGAGCACCACGTTCAGGGAAAAACTCTGGTTAAAAAAGGAATATGTGTGTGGGAAGGTGACAAAGAAGGACACATGAAACCTTCTTCTGGTCTCTGCACACAGACATCCATGTCCCACATGTATACACACATATGAAAACATACATAGCATTTATTTTAAAAAGGAAAGTTAACTTAAAGATATCTACGTCACAAAACCCTCATCAACTCTTCCAATAGCACTGGTTACTTAATTAACAGAGGGCATGCACAATAGAGCTACCATTGTGGGCTTCCAGAATTTTCTTTTCCTTTTCTATAGTTATCAATCACAGTTGTCTAAAGAATTTAGATGAAGAAAAAAATATATGCTTTTTCTTTCTTGGCTCATGGTCTCAGTCCCTTGAGACTTTTGGAACCTATACTAACAACTACATGCCAAAGAAAAATCAAGGTTTGATTGGCACAGTTACAAGGCAAACTTCTGCTGCTTCTCTTTCTCTCTAGTGGTAGAATTCCTCACAAGGTGGTAGAGCAGCTCCATTCTTTCGTGTTCTCCTGATGTGCAACATTGTGCCCCAAGTACAATACCCACTGCTTACTTAATTAGAGCAGGTGTTATTGCCCTCAGGAGACCTTCAAGAGCAGATCCATTGATATATAGAATGAGAACAAGGGGAGGGTTACTGGTCCTTTATCCAAGACTCCAGCCATTCCCTCCTGCATCTCCCTGCCAACATGAATTCTGCCCTCAGCTGCCTGTGGTCTATAAAGCAGGTAGGCTTTATGTGGAAGACTAACGAGTATCATGCCAAATACCATTGGATTCATGTTAGTTCTACAATTTACAGTGGTAGTCATTATAATTAGGAAGAAGTTTAATGACATGTGCAGTGTATTTGGCATAATTCTAACACCTCTCGGGATGTTTTAACGATACATAGGGAGCTTATGAATTTCAAGAATGCTGCTCTGCTGAGCATTGATGCGATAGATACTGCAGATAAAATTACCCATGGCCTGAGGTCAGTATTTCTATTTTGGTCAAGCTTCAAAAATGGCATATATAGCTTTTTGTTCTGGGAATACTTTTATTCCTGCCCATTGTGTTAAAACTTTTCTTCAACAACATCAACATGTTGGCACTCAAGTACATGGCTTGAACCTGAAAATGGACCCTCAGACAGAGTTATTAAATTAACAAGCTGGCAAGCCAAGGATGGGTAAGATTCTGCACAGAGCCTTACCAACCTAAGACATAAGTGTATTGCTTTGGATAATGCATATTCCATGACGGGTAAGGAAGGTACTCTTGTCAGAATGACCTAAGATACACTCAGTCTTGTTAATGAAATAAAAAAGGGGGATAGGCAGAGAGCCTTTGGGGCTGCTTGGAAAGAATCTGACATGGGCCAAGGACAAGGAAATGGGCTGCTTGGCAGCAATATTACATTGGTCAAGGACAAGGAAATAGGCTTCAGGCAGGACTCTGACATTAGGCTAGAACAAAAAAGTAATTTCAGGTAGGAATCTAAATCTTAGGCTAGAACAAAGAAGTAATCTCAAGCAGGAACCTAAATATTAGGCTAGAACAAAGAAGTAATTTCAGACAGGAATCTAAATTTCAGGCTAGAACAAGGAAGTAGGCTTCAGACATGAAAATGACCTTGGACTAGGACAGGGAAGTAGGCTCAGACACTTTGGTCATCCTGATAAACCCTTAACAACAGTGATCACGGGAGTGTTCACGTAATTGGGTTTTAATGCGTTGCTTTTTCTTTGACTCTTTGTATTTATCATATTGCTTGTTCCTTGACTGTTTGCATCAATTATATTGCTAGACCTTCAACCTAGAACTGACCTTAATACATGCATGTAATCAAAATGGTATAAAAGCATAAAGGAGGAGGGGGGATGGGATAGGGGTTCTAGGGAGGGGAAATGGGGAAAGGGGATGACATCTGTATTATAAATAAATAAAATATCCAAGAAAAAAAAAAGGGAACACTACCTATTCAGCTATAGGGAAGTTGCCATCTATTCAGAGCCGGGACTTCTGCTGATGTACATGTTTTAAAGTCATTCACACACCTGTTAATAACCCCACACACACACACTCACACTTTTGTAAGTCTAAACTCATCATTTCCCTAAACTAGAATTGAGTGACATCATTACTTTGGTCTGCCACTTGCACTCTTATCTGGGTTGAGTACATGTTTGTGTCTCTCTAGGAAAAAAATAATGCAACACCTCCCCAAACCCTTGTTCTTGTCCAGCTTTAATATGAGAGGAGGTGCCTAGTGTTATTGCAACTTGATCTGCCATGTTTGATTGATATCCCTGGGAGGCCTGTGGATGGTGGAGGGGTAGGGAGTGGGAGGAGGAGATGGGGTGGGGGAGCTGCAGTTGGGATGTAATATATGAGAGAAGAATAAATAAAAAATTAAAAATTAAAAGCAAAAAAAACCCTTGGACTTGACTTCCAACACAAGTTCCATGTTACATTGACTTACTTTACCATTAACCCTAAGCTTTGCGTCACCCCCAACTTGAAGACTAGGGTGAATTATGAGACCAACTTCTGCAATACCAGACATTCAAAGGTAAGTGAACGGCTTCTAAGTTCTGGAAACAGAAACAGAGAAGACCTTACTTTGTGTACCATTTGGTACCATACTAAATCAGTATTTGAGGGATGATTCAGGAATTAAGTAAGGACATGGACTTGGAGTGACTTGAGATAATGTCCTAGCAGAGGCATAAGGGACATCTTTGAGTCTATGAAAGGAATTTAAGCTGAAAGTACCTGCCATTGCAGTGCCAGTTGAAATAACTACATACCCATGCACCATCTGGTCCAAACAGTTCCAGGAAGTTGCCAATGAATTCTCTTGATTTTTCTTCCCACTTTTGAATTAGGTCATGACTCTTTTCTTCTACTCTGTTAACAAATTCCTTTGATCTTTCCTCCACATTCTTGACCTTTTCTTTCATCTTGTCCACCTGGTTCTGGAAGCGATACTTCTTCTCCTAGTTAAAATTGACAAAGGAAAGAAATTGATTCAGGAGGACATCAGAGAGGTTCATCTGTATTGGTTATATTTTATATCAACTTGGGTTTGCTGGTAATGTGAAGAATAGATGTCATTATTTCTTGAGGGCTAGAGATGGGAAGGCATGTGTCTTGCACATCAATCTCCTTGGGTATATAAATGGAAGTACAAATGTTGAACTATGTTCAATCTGTCCAACATCTATGAGTTGAAATTGTATGAGAAGAGAATACAAACCATACAAAGCTACCATTTATTGAGCAAATACCCCTACTCTTCGGGAACTTAGATCAAAGAATGCATTGTGTACAGAATAGCTGCTCAGAGCTTGAAAAGTTTGTTTTACTGAGATAGTGTTAAAACCAATACAGTTTATATTAAGTTGTACACTAACTGGGCTTAGGACCAATGTCTCATACTAAAATTGTCATTGTTATATTTTCCATGAGGATAATTAAAGTGCATTGGTTTCCTTGGACATAAAGAAAGTTTTATTTTGATTGAATCTCTGGGTTTTGTGATTAGAAACCTTATACAATGGTGTTGTCTATCTATGTTCCAGGAAGCCATATTATGTTGGGCAAATCACTAATCATCTCTAAGCCTCACTTTTCTCATCAATAAAATGGGGATGATAATCATTGCTACCGCATAGGATTGTTATGACAATCAGGTAAGGCCATGCATCTGAATGTATGGCTCAAAGCCTGGCATTTGCTCCCCATGTATTAATTATGGGATTATAAAGCACCACAGGCATTTATCTGCATTACCTGATAAACACATTATCTAAACAATGAAAATAATACCACACTAGGGTCTTCCCTTTGAAATCTCAGTATATTCTCTAAAGGAGTCATAGGATTTTTTTTTTTGTTTTTACTATGTAGAATCAAGCTCATTTTGTACTTTAGAATTTGGTAAAATACCTCAAATATTATAAAATTAGGTCAGGATTCCTTCATTTAGACATTCCAAAAGCATATTGCAGCCCTAGTATGAGGTTGGCTGTGAGCTGTATGTGCTGCTACTGAGCTGTATAAGCACACATATGTGCTACAGGAATGCACTGTCTTCTATCACTTGTGGTGTGGTCTGACGTGAGCTGTAAATGTTCTAGGCTTCTGTCTTCTCACCTATAAGTTGGATAGTGTCATCACACCCACCCTAGTAGGCTTATCACAAGTATTAAATGAGATGTTGCAGTCAAAACACTTAGATGGATATCTCGTTGGCTCTAGATAAGTGTTAGCTGTTGTCTTTACATCATGCTCCTCGATATTTTGTTCAACACTGGAAATGGCTATTTTGTTTAGTACTCAGTGACAGCACTTAACAGTAGAGTGAGCACTGGGCTGGGAGATTTAGAGGGGTACTACCACCTCCACCTCTCCCCCACCCCCTCCCTTGGCCTCGTCTCCTCTCTGGACTCCGTTTTCTTTATCTCAAAGTCAAGGGATGTGGATTGGATGACTGGTCCTCATCAGGTCCCTGCCACTTCTGAGGTTCTGTGATTCATTTACACGCCCATCCAACGCATTCAATTTCCTTTCTGAGCTGCAGCCAGGCTTGTTGTCGGAGAAAGGCAGTAAGCACACCCCCACTGTCCTCACGGTTCCCTGAGCTAAGTGGCTTATCTAAAGACCATTTAAAGAGAGTGAGCAATAACTTTTGGAAATGGCTTGCTATGCTTGGATGGTTGACTGAATTCAATTTAAAAGAACAGACAGTTTAATTTATTGAAATAACCAGGGCTTTATTCTCTCTAAGATACCAAATCATCACGTTGGCTGAATTCTTTGCAGCCACGTGTTCGGGTGCCACTCGAAACCCGGCATTTTCCATTTTGTTGCCTGGCTTGTACAAAGCTATAAGGGCCAGAATCCTAACACTCCCTACTTTATCAGGACAATGAATAGTCACTGACTTACAATTAATGAGCCCCTCCTATTTTGAAGGTACCAATGATCAGTTGTGAAAGATGCTAGATAATTAAAGCTGCACATAATTATAAATGCCTACTTTTGCAGACAAATCCTCCTTTGAAAATACAGTATCTATTTGGGGGCTGGAATTCTGTACGCATAGAGAGTGTTTGTTTGGATCAAAATCATGGGCTCCTTGGAAGCCTGGTAACCCCAGTTGTCCAGACTCACTAACATCACCCCCAACCATCCGGCTACTCTCTTTGCCTTGTAACAGCTTGTTTTGCTTGTTTTAAAGATTGTTTTAACAGTGCTCTATTATTAAACTAACAGCAGCTCTGTGGGAACAATAAGGTAGAAATACAAAAGGAAGCCAAAGGCTTCAGGCTTTATTTAAGCAGCTGTAATTTCTCTGGACAATAAAAAACGGCTGTTAAGGTTTCTAATGAGCATCTGTAAGGCCTTAATAAAATGAAAATTGTAAAACGTTAAAACAAGAAAGCATTTTCTCTGGGCTTAGCATCTCATTGCTTCCGCCTGCTTCCTTTCCTTTGAGAAGACAACACTTGCCTTTCCCCAAGGGGCAGATGTTCCAGAAAAACCTTTGCCACATCTGAAAACTAAAGAGGGAGTTTGGAGGAAGTGAGGAAGCGCCATTAGAAAATGTGAAGCAGCCTATGCTCCCTGGCTGACTCATATTACCCCTTTGGACACCAGTTCCTCATTTGTAAATACAGCGCTCATTTCTGGCACAGGCATGTTGGTGCATGCCTGTAAACCCAACACTTGGGAAGCTGAAGCAGGTGGGTCATGCTTTTGAGTCCATCCTGGGCAATCCAGTGAGACCCTCTCTCACAAAATAAAGCACACCACTGGGGTTTTTTTTTTTAAATATGGATTAAATGAGACAACAATGAAAAGCACTAAGTGCATTGCACAGCACACAGTAAACAAAAGTCATGGTAGTGTAACATGGTGGGCCCCAGAGTGCATGGGGAGGCACACTTACGTTTATAAAGCTGACATTCAGCTCCTTGGCTGTGTACCCTCTCTGGAGATTACGCCGGGCATATACATCATAGTCACGGACAATTCTGGTGATGATGTCTGATGTTGAGATGCCTTCTGTTCTTTGTGTTGGAACAAACATGCCTATCCAAGTAAGAATAAAAAGATTAAGGTAAAATTACATTAGTTTATCTACTTCCTTTAATGGTCCTTTTTTTACTGGACAATACTGGAACTTCAGGGTAGGTCAGGCAGACTTTGCTTTCTGGCCTCAGCTGACTCTTCCAAGCACAGTACACTTCCTTTACCATAACACTGTGTAGTCATCATCCCAGGTTAGGCCCAGGAGACACCATCCACTCACCCGGCTCCTTACATTTGCCAATGCTCAGTTCTTCCTTCCTATCCTGGGTACCCATTTCCTGACCCCATCATCCACAGAGTTCTTCCTCAACCTCATTAGTCCACCTTCAGGCTGTACCTTTGTGAAGTCTTTTCTGATGTTATCATGAGAACCCCTAGAATTCTGGACATAAAGGGATCTTCAGTTAACAACAACAAAAATGTCTGATACCTGTCTCTGCACAGAAATAGACATTGTTTATGTGGGTTTTTAAAATTTTGTTTCTTTGAAAAAAAAAAAAAAAACAAATAGAAATGGACATTTTGACTGCCTTAATCATTTTTGCATCACCAGTGTCCCGATCAGTACACATGGAAGGTGCTGAATGAAAGCGAAGGAAATGCACAAGTGGATGAATAATAACTGACTCAATGAATGAGTCAGATCACGGCTCCTCGGCCCTCTGGAAGTCTTTGTCCCATTATCCCACAGGAAAAGGAGGAGAATGGCGCCTTTGTTGTCTCTATCTAAGGGTATGTGTGCGATGTGCTAAGTGATTCGACCTCCTCTAAGAACAGTCTACTCTGCATGGGGGGGGGGGTGTTTCATCTGGAATCTGTGGGAAAGAGGGAAAATAAACAAGCACAAGGATGCCAACTTCCAATGGTCCTGTTAGATGTCCTTAAAGTCTTCAAAGACATTTGGAGTTTACCAGTAGCACAGGCTAGAAAGGGGTCACAGATGCCAAAACAGTAAGAACTGTTTCATGCTCAAATTCTGCTATCGATGAAAATCATGTATCGGCAATTGAGATCTTTGTAGCCCATATCATTCCAACCATGTAGAGATGTCCTGTACAACAGCAACAGTGAAGCCGAAGGACACTGCATTCTTAGTTTACAGCAAGTCACTCAAACCTCTGAAGGTAAGCAACTTGACCCCTTTCCCCCCCCCCTCCCCCCCCTTTTTTCCCCCCCCCAACACAAACAAGGTACTCAGTGAAAGCACAAACTTTTAAGTGAGCACCGGGGGGGGGATTTGTGGGGTTTAACCACCCCACCCCCCACCCCCCCCCCTTGGCCCCGTTCCTCTCGGGAAACCTCCGTTTTTCTTTTTTAAAATTTTCAAGGGTTGTGGATTGGTTTACTGGGCCTATCAGGTCCCTCCCAAACTTTTTGGGTTCTGTGATTTTTTAACACGCCTTCCAACGCTTTCAATTTCCTTTCTGAGTCCCAGCCAGGTTGTTGTCGGGGGAAAGGCAGAAAAGCCCCCCCCCCAATTCCTCAGGGTTTCCCCTGAGTTAAAGTGGCTTATCTAAAGGCCTTTTAAAAGGAAAAGTGGCTAACTTTTGGAAATGGCTTCCTTTGCTTGGAGGGTTTTGACTGAATTCAATTTAAAAGAACGACATTTTAAATTTTTTTGAAAAAACCCCAGGGTTTATTCTTTTAAAGTTTTACCAATTCTTTCCACGTTGGCCTGAATTCTTTGCAGCCACGTTTGGGTGCCACCAAAACCCGGCATTTTCCTTTTTTTTTGGGGGGGTTTTAAAAAGCTTTAAGGGCCAAAAACCCCTAACACCCCCTTATTTTATCAGGAAATAAAATTTTTCACTGACTTACAAATTAATGTGCCCCCCCCTTTTTAAAGGTCCCAAATGATAGTTGTGAAAGATCCCTGGGAATTAAAGCGCACATAATTAAAAAATGCCCCCCTTTGGGAAAGAAATTCCTCCTTTAAAATTTTTCAGTATTTTTTTGGGGGGCGGGAATTTTTGGCCGCGTGGGGTTTTTTTTGGTCAAAATCGGGGCTCCTTGGAACCCCGGGTAACCCCGTTGTCCAGCTACTTACTCCCCCCCCAAACCCCTTTCCGGCTACTTCTTTCCCCTTGTAACGCTTGTTTTTTTTTTTTTTTTTTTAAAAGGTTTTAACAGGGCCCATTTTTAAAAATAACACCCGTTTCTTTGGGAACAATAAGGTAAAAATTTTCAAAGGAAGCCAAAGGCTTCGGGGCTTTATTTAAGCAGCTGTTTTAATTTTCTGGACAAAAAAAAAACGGCTTTTAAGGTTTCAAATGGCATTCTGAAAGGGCCTTTAAATTTAAAATTTAAAAATTGAAAAAACTTTTTAAAACAAAAAAAAGCATTTTCCGGGGGTTTTGCTTTCTTTTGGCTTCCGCCTCCCTTTCCCTTTTCCCTTTTGGAAAAGGGGAACAACACTTCCCTTTTCCCCCAAGGGGCAGTTTGGCCAAAAAAAACCTTTGCCCTTTCGGGAAAAACCAAAGAGGGATTTTGGGGGAAAGGTGAGGAAGCGCCAAATTAGAAAATGTGAAGCACCCTTTTGCCCCCTGGCTGCCCTCATATTCCCCCCTTTGGAAAACCATTTCCTCATTTGTAAATACAGCGCTCATTTCGGGCACAGGCATTTTGGGTTTGTTGCCTGAAAACCCCAAAACATTTGGGGAAGCGGAAGAAGGTGGGTAGGGTTTTGAGTCCTTTCCTGGGCAAACCCAAAGGTGGACCCTTTTCTAACAAAATAAAGCACACCACTGGGGTTTTTTTTTTTAAAATTAGGGATTAAATGGGGCCCAACAATAAAAAGCACTAATGCATTGCACAGAACACAGAAAACAAAAAGTCATGGTAGTTTTAACATGGTGGGCCCCAGAAGGTGCAGGGGAGGAACCACTTACGGTTTATAAAGCTGCATCCAGCCCCCTTTGGCGTGTACCCTCTTGGAGATTACGCCGGGTTTTAACATCATACCCTGGGAAAAATTTCTGGTGATGTTTAATTAAATCGTTTGGATCCCTTCTGTTCTTTGTGTTGGAAAACTTTCCCGGGATCCAAGTGAAAATAAAATGGAAAAGGTAAAAAAAAACTTTGGTTTATCTATTTCCCTTTAAGGGCCCTTTTTTTCCCGGGGAACAAACTGGGAACTTCGGGTTTTGGTAAAAGGCAGGGGCCTTTGGGGCTTTTTTCTGGCCCTCAGCTGACTTTCCAAGAAAAGGTACCCCTTCCTTTCCAAAAACACGTGTAGCCCATAAACCCCCGGGTTTTGGGCCCCCAGGAGAAAAAACCATCCCCACTCACCGGGCCCCCTTACATTTCCCAAAATTTGTTTCCAGTTTTTCCTTCCTTTTGGGTACCCTTTTTTCCCCTGACCCCTTCATCCTCAGAGTTTTTTCCTAAAACCTCATTAGTCCACCTTCAAAGGTTGATCCCTTTGTGAATTTCTTTTCTGTTTGTTATCATGAGAACCCCTAGAATTCTGGACTTTAAAGGGCCTTCAGTTAACAACAACAAAAAAGGGGGCTTTTAACCTGTTTTCTGCACAGAAAAAAAGGACTTTGTTTTTGGGGGTGGGGTTTTTTTTTAAAAAATTTTTTTTTTTTAAAAAAAAAAAAAAAAAAAAAAAAAAAAAAAATAGAAATGGACATTTTTTGAACCTCCCCTTTACATCATTTTTGGAATTCTTCCGGGGTTTTTTTCCAACCCCGGGGGTCCAATCGGGTAAAAAACCAGGGGCGGAAGGTTCCCCCCCCTTGGAAATTGTATTTTTTAAGGGCATAAAAATAAACCAATTTGGAAAAATTTAAAACGCCTTTGTTGATCAATCCCCCTTGGGGTTGGGTCGTATTGGGAAAAGGAAGGTAAATTGGCCCCATTGGTCTTACTTTCCCCAATTGGGTGGGGGGGGGTGGGAAAGGGGGGGTTTTTATTGAGGGGGGGGGGGGGGTTTTTGTTTATCGGGAAACCCTGTGGGGGGGAAAAAAAAAGGGGAAAATTTAAACAACCCAAAAGGCTTGCCAATTCCCCCGGGGCCCCTTTTTGAGGCCCTTTAAAGTTTTAAAAAGGGGCTTTTGGATTTTAAACCTTTTAGCACTGGCGAAAAAGGGGGTTCACAGTTTTGGGCCCCCAAAAAAAATTTAATCTGTTTCCCCAGGGTCTAAAATTCGGGTTTCGTTTTGAAAAAACCCAATGTATCGGCTTGGTTTTAGGGGGCCCGATCAACAACCTGGGGGGAAAAGGGCCGGTACAACGAAAACCAGGGAACCCGTTGGTACAACTTTCCTTTTTTGTTTTGGAACCGAAAACCCTCAAAAAAGGTGGTTGACCCTTGGGTTTGGGCCCCCTTTTAAAAAAAGGGTTTGCTGTCGGGGGAAACCTGGGGCTCAATTGGGCGGCTGTTTTTCCCCCGGGTTGGTCTTTTCCCAATCAATTTTTTATAATAAAAAAACCCGCCCCCATTTATTGGGGGCAAATTTAAAAACCTTTTTTTCCCCATTTTTACCTAATAACCCCCCCCTTTTTTTATTAAAAGATTTTTTATTCCAAGAATTTCCCCGGTGGGAGCCGTTTGAAAGAAAGATAAAAAGGGGGCCGGGAAATTTTGGAAATTTAAAGGCCCGTTTTAAAACTGTTGGAAAGGGTTATTTGTACCCAAAAAACCCGGGCCCTTTGAAAGGGGCAGTTTGACCTTTTTAAAACTGAGCCATCTTCCGCCCCCGTGGATGTTCTTTTTTTTCCCAAATTTAAACATACACAGCAAGACCCACAGAGCCCTTCCTGAAATTTGCAAGCCCCCAATCCTGCTCTTTCCCTCTTCTTTTGGTTTTTCTACTGTGTTTGGGTGAGGTTTTCCCTTTGCCTCGGCCACGCTTGAAAGAACCCCCCTTTCAGAGCTTCCTTTAGTCTTAGGCTCTCTCCCACCCGTTTTCCCCCTTTAACTCTCTCGCCAAGGCTCCTTTTCTTTTTACAAGGCCGGGAATTGGTTTTTCTTATGTTTTGGGAAAAAGGGGGGGCGGTTTTTTCCCAACCGGGGCCCCCGTCACTGTTCTTAAAAACTTTGGGCTCCCCACTCTTTTGTCTTTTAACGTCGGGGGTCGGTTAAATCGGGTGGGTTTTTGGGTGTAAATGGAAATTAAGTCAACTTTGGGACAGTGGGTGTTTGGGCATTTGTCCCCCCCACCCCGGGGGGGGTTTTCTTTTTAAAAATTGAAAGGGTTTTTTGGGTTTTTTAGAAACCCCAAAAGAAACCCTCTTTTTTGCCTTTAGGTTGGGGGATGTGGGCATAGCCCCCCTTTCCTTGTTTTCTTCTTTAGTTTTAAGCCCCCGGTGAAGGAGGCATTTTTCCCAAAAAATTATTTGTGAAATAAACAAGTTTGAAAAATACTGGGCTGGGCACCATTCCCGATCCAAAGGAAACCCGTTCTTTGGGGCCCCCTTTTTCCCCCGGGGGCCTTAAAAAGGTGTACCCTTTTTTGGGAGCCCCCTTTTTTAAAAGAAAAATATTGACGTGCCATTCAACAGCTTTTGGGAAAAGGGGCAAAACCCTTTGAAATCTTCTAGTAAAAAACCAAACAAAAAAATTTTGGAACCCCAAAAGAACTTTTTCCCTAAACCCAAGAGGGGTTGGTCGGGCCCCCCCTGGGCCCCCCCCCCCAAACCCAAACCCCCCCCGGGGGAAAACCCCCCCCCCCCCCCGCCCCCTTCCCCCCTCCCCAAAAGGCCCCCCCCCCCCCCCCCCAAAAACCCCCCAAACCCCCCCCCCCATCCTTTTCCCCCCCCCCCAAACCCCCGACAAACAGCATACTTTTGTTAAGGGAAAAACAGGGGAAGACTCCATCCCTTTTCTTTTTTTTGGGGGGACTAAAGAAATGTGAAGGTTCTTTGTTTTTAATGTTTTTGGGAAAGGGGTCACTTGAAACAGGGAAATTTAAAGTTTGCCCTGTCTAAAATCAGAGACTTGGTCTCTGTGGTTGAGAAACGGGAAAGCGGGATTTGGGGGTTTTCCCTTTGGCTGCTTGAGGGGGGTAGGTCTCTGAAAAAAACCCCCAAACCCCTCTACTGACATAATGAGGCACCCAGTTTCCTCCAAATTCCAAATTTAAATTTGCTTCCCAAAAAATTTATTCATTTAATGAGCATGATCAGAAAAACCTTTTTTATCATGCTTTTAAGAATTGCAGGCATTTGGTTATGGGGGCTTTTTAAGAAGAGTGAAGCACATTTTAAATAAAGAAAATTTTCAACAGTTTTTGGCCCACTATCCGGAATGATAATGGAAAAACAGGGGCCCTTACAGTCTTTTGGCTTCTCGGGCTCCATTCCCCACCGCTTTGCTAGGGGGGATTTTGCCCACGGGTTTCTGACAAAAAAAAGCCCAAGGTTGTCCCAGTTTAATTTTAAACTCAGGATATTGCTTGCTTCATTTAATGGAATTTTTTTTGGACCTTTCCAAAAAAAACCCGAAAGAGTATCAAAGTTTGCACATGGGCACTCAGATTTTTCCCTTGAAACCCCTTCCCACAGGGACCACTCTATGGTTTATCTATATGAAATCCCAATAGTTTCTTTACAGTGGACTTTCCCTCCTAGTGTGGCTTTTAAGGGGGACCATAAGGAAGAATTTCTGTGCAAAAGAATTTCACATACCTTATTCTTGGGGCCTGCATTTTCCGGGGGGAAAACAAAAGGGCCACCTGACCCTTCTTTTTGGGAAAAAGTGAATTGGGTGGGGGGAATTGGAAAAATTTTTTTTCCCCTTGTCTCTTTCTTGGTTTCCCATGGTTTAGCACAAAAGGACTCAGTGAATTTGGGTTTTATTTTTTTTAAAAAGAAGAATTTTGGGACATGAAGGTAGGGGTTTTGAGGGGAAAATTGGGGGTGGGGGTGGGGGGGGTTTGGCCTTTCAAAGGCCATAGAGGAAATTTTGGGGTTTGGGCCATGATCCAGTTATATTTTATACATGTATGAAATCTCTCAAGGGAATACATAAAAAACCCTTTAGTTTAGAAAGAGGAAACCATATGCACAAAAATAAAAATTATAGGAAAATAACTTTTAGAAGGGGGATCATGGGGCGGGAGAGATAGCTCAGGGTTTAACAAAGCACTATGTTTCCCCAGAGGTCCCAAGTTCAATTCCAGCAACCACATGGGGGCTTACAACCATCTGTGAGGGTTCCCGGGTGGCCCCCTTCTGGTGTTTTCTGAAGACAGTTTCAGTTACTCTTTAATTAAAAAAAATAAATCTTGAGAGAGGAAAAGGGGACAGAGAGAGAGGGCCCGAGAGACAGAGAGCACCAAAAACTCCCTTGCCCCCCGAAATTTGGGCCCCCTTTGTGACTTTCTTGTACTTAAATGGCCAATAAAAAGGGGTGGTGTGTGAAATTTTCCCAAGGGGTAGGCCAAAAGGAAAACTTATGGAGTTTTAAATTTTTGGGGCTTTAGACAGTCAGTGTTTTTAACTGCTGAGATATCTTTTCTTGCCCCTGTGGGGCTCTTCAAGAGGTATTTTCCTATATTAATTTTTCTTCAGTCTTCTTTCGTGAGAAAAAACCCCCGGCAACTTTGGGGGCAAATTTTTGAGGGTTTGTGACAAAAACCTCTGGTCCTGGTAACAAAACTTTTAAAAACCCCCCGGGGAATGTTTTAAAGGGAAAACCCCCAGGTTTTAAAATTTTTTGTTTTTTTTCTTAAAAAAAAACAAAAAAAAAACATGGTAGATTTTTTCTTTGAACTCCAAAAAATTTGGGAAAAAAAAAGGAAGGGGCCCCCCCCTGTGAGTTCTAGGCTTGTCAAATGTTTTTTAGTGATTTTTAGGCTAGGGGGGGTGCTACAGAGGGGGGGAAAACTGTTACAAAAAAAAAAAAACAAACCCAAAAAAAACCCCCCAAAAAAAACCAAAAAAAAAAAACCCAAAAAAGGATAAAAGAAGTTAAACCCGTCAAGCCCCCCCTTTTTTAAGGGCCCCGCCCCCCCAAAAAAACCCCCAAAAAATCCCTTTTCCTTTTTTAAAAATTTAAACCCCTTTGGGGGTAATTATTGTTAGTTCCCCTTTTTTTTGAGACTAAAACCCCCCAAGAAAAAAAAATACCCGAATTTTGGCCAGGGTAGCTTAAAAGGAAAAATTTTTAAGCAGAAATTCAGTTAATTTCGGAGCTCTTAAGTTTGGGTCTTAAAACCCCCAAAACCCCTTCCCGCTGCTAATTTTTTGGGGAAAGGGAAATGTTGGCCCAAGGGTCAGACCTTAAGAAGGGGATTCGTCAAACCTTTTTGTAACCCATTATGATGTAAAAAATGCCCCCAACCCTGGTTTTTTTCCTTTCCCCAATTTCCTCCCCTTTTTCTGCAAACTTTTCCCAAATTGGGGAAAAAGTGGGGGGTTTCTTTCCCCGGGAATTTTTCCCTTTCAAAACAAGGGGGTTTGGGGGTGACAAATTTTGGGGCCCCCGGTTCTTAACCCCCCTTTTTCCCCGAGTTCTGGGGGGGGCTCTATTGGGAAAAGGATGATTTTTGAAACCCCCCCCCCCCTTTTTGGGGGAACTGGGTATTCCAACGGGCCCCTTTCACTGCTACAAAAGGCCCAGGGGAAAAAAGCTTTTATACTTTGGGGGGTGTGTCCCTAAAGGACCCGAATTTCCCCAAACCCCCCCTTTCCCTTTTTTTGCCTTTTTAAAAAATCATTTAAAAACCCCGGGGGGGGGGTTTGGAAAAGTCGTCAAGAAACCCCAAAGTCCAAATTTTTAAAAGGGGACAAAGAAAAAAAGCACTGGGCTTTTGGGGGGGGGGGTTTTGGGTTTTTGATTTTAGGGGAAACCCGAAAAAATCCTCCCCTCCCCCCACCCCCCGTTTTTTTAAAAATTTTAAAACAGTTGAAAAAGGTGGGCCCCCCTTTTGGGGTAACAAACCACCCAACGATCTGCATCAGAACAGGGCCCCGTGGATACTTTCAAGCGCCCTTCAAAAGCCCGCCTCACAGAAGAAAGGGCCCCGTACCTCGGTTATAACATTTAACTTCATTGAAAATTACCCCTCCAAGTCATCTGCGTGGGTGGGCTGTCCTTCTGGAAAACGGGCAATTTTTTATTGTTAAAGTGATGAGATTTTTGATATCATGGGGAAAAATCTCTGGGGGGGTGTCTGGGGGGTTTGGGGAGGGGGGGGGTTTCGGTGAATTTTTAGGGGTTTGGGGTTTAAGTAAGGCCCCTTTTGAATTTTTGGGTGGCCCCCCTTGCTATGGGTTGGGGCCCTGGCCCAAAGGGGGGTTGGGAAAAGGGAGGAAAGGTTTCCATTTTTTCCCGCTTCCGGACTTGGATGCTGTTTTGATCAGCTGGGCCCCTTGTTTCTTTCTTCCCCACACTCTTTTTCGGGGCTTTTTTCCCTGGAAAATAAAAAAAAAACTCTTCCTTTCCCCAAGCTGCCTTTTGGGGAAATGTTTTTGTCACAAAAATGAAGGACAAGTAAAAAAAATGTACTTGGGTTTAAAATTTTCCCTTAATTTTTATGCCCGCTAAGCCTCACCCCTGTTTTTCCCTTTCACCAGGTAAAACATCTTGGGACACTGAGATTTTTGTCCAAACTAAGAGCTGGCTTAGATGAGTAGGGTTTTAAATTTTCCAGGTATATTTCCCAAAATACCTCTTACAAGTTACAAAATCATTAAAATGGATTTCGCAACCTCAATAGTGGTGGTTGATAATTTTTTCCCCAAAATTTGGGAAAACACTGAAAAAGTATCTCATACCTCCCCCCCCTAGAGGTCAGTGGCGCCCCTAGCTTGGGGCAAAAAAAATGTTTCCAGGGCATTGTCCTTTGGGGGTGAAAATTCAAGGGCGGAATTGCTGGATTAAATGATTTTGTGCAAATTTCTTAAAAAATAGAAATAGTTCATAGTAAGTTTTCCCTCAATACATATTTTATTTTTTTGTTATTAATTTTAGCCTCCACATTTTAAACTTTTACCCTCTTAAATGCTTTTTTTAAAAACCCGGGTAGTTGACAAATGAACTATTTTATATAATAGCAAAGGGCCTTAGCCCAGTGTGGGGGATATGGTAATTTAAAAAATGGCATTTATCATTGTATTTTTTTAGTATCCCTCCCAAAATGCCCGTCATGTGTTGTATTCAATATATGGCCCAAGTAAAAAAGTGTGATTTTGGTAGTAAATTTATATTTTTGTTTTTCCCCTTTTTCTTTTCAAATTTCCCCCAGGAAAAATTTTTTCCTCTGTATTACCCTGCACATTTATCAGTGTTCTTATTCTCTTCTTCACTGCGAATTTTAAAAATTTGGGAAAAAAAAATTCTTTGAACGCCCTTTTTTTTATTTTTTTTGTACTGCTTATAAAAGGAAAGAATTTGTCGAGTGTTTGGGGGTGGAGGGAGGGTACAAAGGGAAAAAAATTTGATGAAAAATTTAAAAGAAGGGCTATGTTTTCAAAATAATAAAAAAACTTTTGTCGTAGGAATTTAAAAGTCCCCAAAAACAGAGATAGGGAAAATTCTTTCCCTTAAAAAACCTTTCCCCTGACCTTTCCAAATAAAAATGTGATTTATTTGTTTAAAGCCTAAGGGGTGCCCCGGGGAGTTTGTGGACCAACGTTTGGGGTGGTGAAATAATAACAAAAGACAAAACCTTTCGAGCTCTTACCATTTTTCCCAAACCCGGTTTTCCCAAAATTTTTACTTGATTTTTTTCATTTGTCCTTTAAAAGGTCCTACAATGGTCCCAAAGGGGGGGCAGCAGTGTCATCCAAAAATTTTTTTGATGAAGAACTTGGGGTTTAGTGTGGTTAAAAATCTTTTTGAAGGTTTCTATTAGAGGAAGAGAGAGGCAGATTTGGTCCTGGTGACTATCTCTAAAACCCGCACTCCAGGCAAGGAGAAGACATTAGTATTTACTTTTGGGAAAAGGGGACTGTTCTATCAAGTGATTTCCAGTGTTTGGGCCCCCAAAAAATTTCCCCCTTTTAGAAACTGGAAGAGTCTTTTGGATCTCTGCAATCTCGCACGAGCCAAAAGTCTCTAAAACCCGTTAAAAGAGAAAACAAAGGGAAGAAAGAGAAAATTCCCTTTTGTTTTTTTCCCGAAAATCTGGGTTTGGGGTCCATGGGGGCCAACTTGATGACTTTTTGTCCAATTAGCGACAGTTTTCGGGGGCTTTTTATCTCTTTTGCCTCCCTTTTATCACGTAAAGGAAGCAAAAGGAAAACAGGCCCCTTCTGTGAGTTCTAGGTAGTCAATGTTAATAGGATTTTCTGGGCTAGTCAGTGCACAACAAAATCGTTACGAAACAAACAAACAAACAAAAATACCCCAAAACAAACCAAAAAAAACCCACAAAGGAAAAAGAAGTCCCTTCAAGCCCTTTATTAAGCCCCTGCCCCACAAAAATCAGAACAAAATTCCTTTTTAATTTTAACCACCTTGGGGTCTATTATTGTTAGTCCTTTACTAAACTAACCCAGTAAGAAAACTACTACCAATATAGCCGGGTAGCTAAGGAATTCTAACAGAAATTCATTTAAAAGCTGGAGTCTCTTAGCTGATCTTAATCCCAAAGCAACCTCTCTGCTCTATTTTTAGGGAAGGAATTTGGCCTATGGCTAAACCCTTAAAAGGAATTCGTCACCAGGCTGAAACCCCATTATGAGTAACACACACCAACCAGGGCTTTTCTCCTCCCTACAGTGTTTCTCCAGCTTCTCTGCAGTTTCCCAATTTGGGAAACATGTGGATTTCTTCTCCTAAATTTCCCTTTCAAGCAAGGTTGGGACTGACAATGTCAGGCCCCTGTTTCTTCCCCCTTCTCCTGATTCTAGGGAGCTCTATTGCAGAGGATATACAGACCCGGCTGTTTTGGGTGAACGGTATTCCAACAGTCCTTACACAGCTACGGGCCGGGCATGAGCTTTTAAGGGGGCTGTGTCGTATGGCAAATGCCCACCTGTTTCCCTTTGTTTGCTTATAAACATCATCAAACCCGGGCAGGGGAGTAGGGATTCGTCATGACCCCAAAAATTAAATCTTTTGAAGAAGGAGACAAAGAACATTAGCACTGGCATGGGGGGAGGGGCGTGGTTACAGTTTTGAGAAGGACTGATAAGTCCTCCCCTCTCCACCCCAGTGTCTTTTAAAATAAAGCAGTTGTAGAAGAATGGCCTCTGGGCATAACAGCCACTAACGATCTGCATCAGAAACAGCTGTGACTACTTTCAAGCGCCCTTCAAAGTCAGCCTCACAGAAGAAAGCCCTGTCACCTCGGTTATAACATCAACTTCATCTGAACTTCCTCTCCAAGTCATCCTGCTGTCGGGTGGGCTGTCCTTTCTGGAATGGTCAATCTTTATTGTTAATGTGATGAGATTTAGACTCATCATGGGAAACATCTCTGGGGCGTGTCTGGGGGGGGGAGGGGGGTACAGTGATTCTTTAGGTTAGGTTAATTGGGGGAAGACCCACTCTGAATATGGGTGGCACCATGCTATGGGCTTGGCTCCTGGACCAAAAGGAGAAATGAGCTGAGCACAGGTTTCCATTGCTCTCAGCTTCCTGACTCTGGATGCTGTGTGATCAGCTTGCCTCTTGTTTCTGCTTCCACACACTCATTATCAGGACTAACCCTGGAACATACAAAATAAACTCTTCCTTTCCTCAAGCTGCTTTGGTGAAGTGTTTTTGTCACAACAATGAGACAAGTAACTAATGTGACTTGTTGAACAATTTTCCTCTAATCTTCATGCCTGCTAAGCCTCACCCCTGTTTCCTATGACACCAGGTAAACACATCTTGCACACTGAGATTTTAGTCCATCTCAAGAGCTGGCTTAGATGAGTAGTTTAATTTACCAGAGTATCATTCCAACATACCACTTACAAGTTACAAAACTCATTAACTGGATTTCGCAACCTCAATAGTGGTGGCTAGATAATTTTGCACATTGGAAGACACTGAACAGTATCTCATACCTCCCCCCACTAGAGGTCAGTGGCAGCCCCTAGCTAGGACAACCAAAATGTTTCCAGACATTGTCCTTTGGGGTGAAAATTCAAGGGAGAATTGCTGGATTAAATGATATGTAGCAGTGCTTAAAAAATAGAAACTAGTACATAGTAAGTGCTCAGTACATATTTTATTGTTGTTATTAATTCTAGCCTCCACATTCAAACTTAGTCCCCCCTCTTAAATGCATAATAATAACCCAGGGTAGTATGACACTGAACTCATTTTATATAATAGCAAAGTCCTTAGCACAGTGCTGGGCATATGGTAAATAATAAATGGCATTCATCATTGTCATTAATAGTATCCTCTAAACTGCCTGTCATGTGTTGAATATACAATATATCTAAGTAAAAAAGTGTGATTACTGGTAGTAAATCATATTGTAGTTTTTCCTCTTTTCTTTTCATTCTCACCAGGAAATTGTCTCCTCTGCTATTACCCATGCACATTTATCAGTGTTCTCTATTCTCTTCTGCACTGCGAATTTAAAAATAGAAAAGAAAATTCTTAGAACAGCTTAATCTTATTTTTTTTGTACTGCTTATAAAAGGAAAGAATAGCTCTGAGTGTGGGGCTGGTAGGGAGATACAAAGAACATAATTTGATGCAGATCAAAAGAATGTCTCATGTTTTCAACTAATAAAAATCTTATGTCAGTAGGAATTTCAGAGTCACAAAATCAGAGATAGAAAGTTCTTTCCTTAAAGCCTTACCCCTGACCTTCCAAATAAGATGTGCATTTATTTGTTTCATGCCTAAGGATGCCTGTGAGTCTGTGAGCACCAACAGTGGTGCTGGTGACAGTAATAACAATGACAACCTTCGAGCTCTTACCATAGGCCAGCCAGTTTTCCAAAGTTTTTACTTAGATTCTTTCATTAGCTCCTTTAAACGGTCCTACAATGGTCCCACAAGGGGGACAGCAGTGTCATCCAATTTTATAGATGAAGTAACTTGAGTTCAGTGTGGTTAAGAATCTTGTTGATGGCTTTCTAGTTAGAGGAAGAGAGAGGCAGCATTTGGTCCTGGCTAGACTATCTCTAAAACCTGCACTCCAGGCAAGGAGAAGACATTAGTATTTACTTTTGGGCAAAAGAGACTGTTCTATCAAGTGATGCCACGTGTTTAGCCCCTAAAATTTCCCCTTTTAGAAACTGGAAGAGTCTTTAGGATCTCTGCAATCTCAGCTACAGAGCCAGAGTCTCTAATCCTGTTACAGAGAAAACACGCAAGAAAGAGAAGTACCTTGTGTTTTTCCAGAAACTCTGGAGTAAGGGTCCATGGTGCATCTCTGATGACTTCGTCCACATAGCGACAGTGTCTGAGAGCTTCATATCTCTCTGCCTCATTCATCACAGTAAAACCTTTGAATTTGTGAGTAAGGTCATCACTGCAAACTGAAAACAAGCAAAGATATTAAATACTGCTGCCACCCACTCTGTAGTAGACTTGGCTTCTTCAGCAAGATAGGAGCACAGATGCAGTAGGTGCTTGGCATCACTGAACTTGTTTTTGTTTTGTTTTTGGTTTGGTTTGGTTTTTCGAGACAGGGTTTCTCTGTGTAGCCCTGGCTGTCCTGGAACTCACTCTGTAGACCAGGCTGGCCTTGAACTCAGAAATCTGCCTGCCTCTGCCTCCCAAGTGCTGGGAGTAAAAGTGTGCACCACCACTGCCTGGCCGAACTTGGTTTTTTATAGGAACAAAGGATGAAGAGAAGAAAGCAAACCTAAATGCACTAGGAATTCAGAGTTTTGTTTTACTGTTAACTATAGCTACATTCTTTTTTGAGGCTTTTAACCAAAATTATTCTGTATACTATCTAATGTGAATTTCCTAAGGTTTCATCCTTCTAGCTCATCCTTTTGTATCTGTTTCTATTCAGAAATGAAATGACCAGATGAAACCAGATGAAGAGACAAAGGAAAAAGAGGAGGGAGCCAAGAGGGCTGCACTGTACAAGGCTGGACTAATCAATATCAATTCCAACTTTCACATAATTATTGTACTTAGTAACCCAACTAGAACACACACACACTGAGAGAGAGAGAGAGAAAGAGAGAGAGAGAGAGAGAGAGAAAGAGAAGAGAGAGAGAGAAGAGAGAGAGAGAGAGAGAGAGAGAGAGAGAGAGGATAAGGTGGGTATCTATTCCCTGGAGAGGGATGCAGTAACTATTCATTACACTATACAATGAAGAGGTGAGAGTTATAAAATAGATGATCTGATTGAACAGAGTTCAAACTTCCCATAACTTCTGATCTTTTCCAGACCTCAGGTTCTAAAACCCTGAAGTGGGAGTAGTAATTTCCTTTACCCCTGCCTTAGAGAGAAATGAGGTTTTTGTTTCTTGAAGATTTCCTACAAAGTATTTTTAAAATGAACTAAGCAAAAATCATACTTACTCGCCTATGTTTTGGTTGGCCAAGGCAGGTTTCCTAATGTTCCCTTATGTGCCAGGAAGAAAGGTCACTATAAGCACTATAAGGACCTGCTGAGTAGCTTGCTGAAATGGTCAGAGCTGCCCTCACTGACTGCCTCTTGCAATGAGATTTTTTTTTCCCTTTGAAGCGTTATGTACACATAGTCAATTCTCCAATCTGGAACTAAATCATGTTCTATATCTTGGGCCAAATCTGGACACAGAGTAAGTATAGCCAACTGCCTTGGTCAGCATCTCCAGAAAACAGCCCTTCATGGCTTCTTGACATATCTAATATCCAAGTCATCATCAAAATTGCTGGCTCTACCTTCAAAGGAAAAAGAAGGTCATTTATGGAAAGATTCCTTTGGTCTTGGTACTCTTGATCAGAGGATGTAACTTGTCAGACTAGAGGAATAAGTTTTACTAATCTAATGTATTGCATGGTGACCACTTATGATAAAACATGGTCTACTTAAAATTGCTAAAACAGACTAACCACTCTCACACAAACAAAAAAAGTTAAATCAGTAAGGTCATAGATATGTTACGTATATATAATTATTGATTTCTATATAGAGATCAAAACATCAAATTGTACCTAATAAATACACACAATTATTGTGTCAATGATAGTAATATGTCACTTAAAACATGGTCAAGTTCTCAGAAGTTCATTGCTAGTTTATTTCATAACTGCAAATACTGAAGCATGCATTTATTCAAACTTAGATGATACAGGTCAAAAACGAGATGTTGCCTTGGTACAACCAAGAGACATAGTAAACACAAGATGCACAGGCTGTTGCCCATGTAAGATTGAATAATGTTTTACAGTAAGCTATTTGAGTAAGTATGCATACTCTAAATTAACAATAGAAAATAGAGTATAACCAGGGTTTGGTGGCACATACCTATAATCCCAGCATTAGAGCGGCTGAGGTAGGAGGAGGATGAATTTGAGGCCAGCCTGGGATATATAACAAAACCTTATCTCAAACACACAAAGAAGTATAATACAGTATAACTACTTAAGCCAGTAAGATAGTTGTTTCTTATCATTATCAAGAATTGCACACTGCCTATAATTGTACAGACAGTATTTTTTAGGTGAACACTCACTGTGTAGCTCAGGCTGACCTTAACTTGAGACCTTCTTGCCTCAACCTTTCAAATGTTGGGATTATAGGAATGCACAACCATGGCTGGTGTGGTTGTTTCATTGTTGTTCATTATTTTAAATAAATAAATAGAATAAAATCTTATCTGTAAGTATACTTTGACAACACACATACACATGCGTCTAAAGAATCTCTACACACACACACACATACACACACACACACACAGACACACCACAACATACCTATATAGCTCCTGTATATTTACATCTTCTCTATAAATACTTCCTGAGATACTTTCTATTGTTGTTATTTAAATTATCAAAACATCAACTTCATGGCTGCATCATCCAAGAAACTTGTTAAATACAAAAATGTCTGAGTCAGACATGGTAGTGCACACCTTTAGGCCTAGCACTCTGGACTGAGGCAGGAGGATCTATTTGAGTTCCCAGCCAGCCGGAGATGCATAGTAAATTCTAGTCCAGCTAGGGCCATATAGTGAGACCCTATCTAAAAAGAAGAAACTGTGTGTGATCACTTATTTATTTCACATTAACTCACAATGATCCTCCGGTTCCTGTTTCCATTTCTCTCTGTTTTTAAGATCACATAGGAATCAGTGTCAGCTTATCCAAACCACTTGGTTTCAGTCACTTACAGTAGGGCCAGCATTAGAGCCATGGTGCAATCTAGAAAACTTGTATAGCTGAGCATACAGCAGAGGAAGTAAGAAGAAGCAGGGATCAGAGGTATTACCTACATCACTACATTGCTTTACCAGTGTTTGAGATTTTATAGCCCTTTTAATCAAATAGGAAACAATTTATATATTATCAATGTTTTTAGTTTAAATAAAGAAGTCACCCTAACTATGCTTCATTTCACCTGGAATGAAAACGGGTCTATAACGGCTGTCTCTTGTAGCATATTGCCATAGCTGCATGTGTCATGAAGTGTTCTATATCTGGCCAGGATGACCTAGAGGCAACATCTTTTTTTTTTTAATTTTAAAGATTTATTTAGTTATTTTATGTATGTGAGTACACTGTCCCTGTCTTCAGACACACCAGAAGAGGCCATCAGAGCCCATTACAGATGGTCGTGAGCCACCATGGGAGTTGAACTCAGGACCTCTGGAAGAGCAGTCAGTGCTCTTAACCATTGAGCCAACTCTCCAGCCCGAGGTAACACCTTTTTAAATGGTAAAATAAATCTAATGAATATTTAAAAAACAAAAAAGAAAATCCGTGTGTGTGTGTGTGTGTGTGTGTGTGTGTGTGTGTGTGCGTGTACTCTGCCCCTTGAGGTTTTGATTCAGTAGGTCTCTGGTGGGGTCCATACAGCTCTGTCTTTGACAAACTTTATGGGTGATTCTGATGCTTACAACATTTGCAAGTCCCCTGAGGCATAATATGAAGAACTTGAGTAAAGAGACCTGCTTGTCTCTAAATCATCCATCATGGTCAAAGGCAGGAGAGGGTGTGGGAGGCCAGGTAGTAGGGCCATAATGACTAGGTATTGATTCACTGATGGTGTCAGCTTTTGACTCCATAAATAGGAACCATTTATGGGCCACACTATTCTATTTAAAAACAGACCTAGGACTTTTAAAATGTTCTTCTAGGACTTTAAGATACTACATCAAAAATCATATTGAGTAGAAATGAATTTCAGATCTGTCAGTTTTATATTTCAGGTTGCATAAAACTAGGTCCAGCCCACAGCCTCCCCCCCTTTTGGAATCTGTACCTGAGCAGTTTCGTATGACTTTTACATGACTGAGATAATAACCTCCTGATAGACTGCAAAGAAAAGAAACATCCTATTTACAGCAACACATGGCTCTTTTCATACTCCAGGAGTGACCTCAAGAAGCAGCTGAACATGCTGACCCATATTGTTTAATCATTAATTATGCCCAAAGCGGCATTGTTGTTCTTGAGTCTTGGCAAATGCACTCTGACAACCAGATGGAGGACTCTAAGCAGTGGTGTCCCATGGATGTCACTGTACTCTTGGAGCTCATGCTGTGGCTAACCTATCCTGGCAACGTTCTGTCCACCAGAGAAGCACCCTGCTGGAGGAAAAAATAGCATAGGACTTGAATTTTGGACCACCAAGCTCGGAATCTTTTTCGTTGCTATTGTTTTTAGTGTTTTTTAAAGACAGGCTCTCTTTGTGTAGCCTTTGCTGTCCTGAAACTCTCTGTAGAAGGGCTAGCCTCAAATTCACAGAGCTCTGCCTGCTTCTGCCTCCCAAGTGCTGGGATTAAGGGCATCTTACACCACTTAGCAAAGACTTGGATTGTAATCCCAGTTCCACTCCACTTTTACTGGGAAAGCTGTTCAGATGGGAATGGTCTAGTCTTTAAATAGGCTGAAATTTTTGAGAATTCAATGTGATGATCGTCATGATCAGAGAGTAAGGCTCTAAAATATTAGCCACTTATTGGGTAATAATAGTAATATTGGACCATTGGTGGAAATATTCCTTTAGGTTTTGTGCAGTCTTTTCCTTGGAATTGTCCAGTTGCTTGTCCAGGGCTCTTGCTACAAACTGCTTGTAGAAGTGCTAATGTTCACTACACTGGTAGACAGTTGGCCTTCCCAGCTAGAGCACCTTGGGGGATTTGTATAAGGGAGATGATAACAAAAGAGAAGATTCCAACCAGCAGTGGGCAAAAGGGGAAACATCTCTGGAAACCATAAGCAGCAGGGCTAGTGGCAGAACCTTAAGAGAAAGGAGGGATGAACATCTCTAGTAATCGGTGTTCACATCTGGGTACAGACTTCAAGAGCCTCAGCTGAGAAAGGTGCAACGAATGTACTCTCTGCTGGTAATTACGTGGAGGCGGAAGAAGAGGGCAGTGGAGAACGTGAGCTGGGCTGAAGATGAGGAAAGCCCTCTCCTGTTTTATGGATGTTTCAGACACTTGACTGCAGAACCGCTGTACAACAAGGACTGAGACTGAATTTCCCATCTGCCGTGGAAAGTGGAATCTTAGAAGAATATGGTTTTTTTTTAAAAAAAAAGAGCTGTTTTCATTGTTGTTTATATTTCCATGTTACAGGGGAATCAAATCTAGAGCCTCCTGTATAATAGACAAGTGGTCTACCACTGACCTACACCCTCAGCTATAGAGGGATACTTAATTTTAAATAATAAAAATACAATAAATTATAAACCCAAGTTTGTGAAGTAATATTTACATGTGTTTGTACTAGGGGTCGCCATCATAGTAGTAACCGTACTGTGTTTATTGTTCTATTCTGTTTCCTTCCTTCGTGGTGGAGGTAGGTATTTGGTGAGACTTATCCTTTAAAAAAATGTTTAGGCTTAAAAAAATGTCCCTTTGTTGTAAAATTTTAATTTATGGAGCTGTACCACTTAATATTAAAATGGATTTTTAAAAGTACTTTGTAAGTGGATAGTCTCAGTTCATTAAATGCTGCCAACATGGTAAGACTGTACAGGAAAAAATTTTAAATCATTACTAGTTGCATGCTTTAAAAACTCATACATGCAAGTACTGCAATCATAATGCAAATATGTTACTAAAATTCAAAAGTAAACCATAGCACTTCTAGTTTCTGGTCCTTTAATGAATTAATCTTGAGAGCAGTAAAATGGCTCGGCAGGCAATTGCACTTGCAGACAGGCCTTGCGACCTAAGTTGGATCCCTGAGACGTATATGGTAAAAAGGAAAGAACCATAGCACATACATGCATGTATGCGTCTGTGCGTGCGCACCCACAATCACACACACAAAACAAAAAAATTATAAATAAATTTCTGTTGAACACTAAAGACTTCCACCAAGTACCTGTCCATGTATTTGGATCAAAAACAGTGGTTTTATGAATGAAACCACCCAGAGGTATTCCTACCATAAACCTACCAGTAGATATAATTAATATGACAAATCCTTTCAACTTACCACAAGCATTTTTATTTGTTCACACATAAGCTCCAGGGCCAGCCATTCAACCAACAACACAAAATGGCTTTTCCTTAAATGTGCCCTAACTCCCCTCAAACTAGAGCTGTCTGCTATTAAGCTGGTTTGCGATTCTCTGAAAAAGATAATCTAAGACAAAGGGCTGTTTCTACTGAGAACACATAGCCCCAAAGGCATGCAGGGGTGGCTCGGGAGGGACTTGAGAACAGGGAGCTTTAAAGGAACCAATGTCTAGAACCTCAGCTTCTAACAGTATAATTTCCTAAAATTAATTTGCCAGAGAATATCTTTTTCATATTAAACAGCCCTCACTGCAATTTTCAAAGGAGGCACAGCTCATCACCTTACTGTGCTGAGGGGTAACACTTTCCGAGCAAACTTTAAAGAACATTCAGACACCCCGAACCTTATAGAGCAGTGCTTCTCACCCTTCCTAATGCTGTAATCTTTAATACAGGTCCTCATGTGGTGGTGGTACCAACCATAAAATTATTTTGTTGCTACTTCATAATGTAATTTTCTGCTGTTATCAATCATAATGCAAATATCTGCTATGCAGCCCTGTGAAAGGGTATCCCACTGCCACACACGTTAAAAGGCTGTGACCACAGGTGAAACCTCTGGTCTAGTGCCTCCTTGTCTTTCCTCCTATATACAGACTTCTGTTACAAGGAAAACCTGCGTTAGAACCAAACAGAGTAGAATGAGAATGATGCAAATTTTGGCCTGACAATTTGCTTCTGCTTCTCTCATCTATTATCAGAAACACATGGATCTTGAGGGCAAGTCCAGGAATCAAAGTAAACGAGACACTGGAAAGAATATTGAATGTGAAAATCTTTTTCATGTTTAGGTAGCTTTTTCTAGCTTTCTCAACACTCTATTGCAAAGGCTTCCTTATT